>VXAU01003989.1:35154-70726 GCA_013399695.1 Formicarius rufipectus | reverse complement strand
TTCACTTTCACAATATAACTAAGAATGGAAGGTACAAGATCTTCACAGGTGTTGGCTGAAGAAATAAGCTGATAAATGCTTTGTTTTGGATGTGATGGTGATGTAGTTAATTACTATAATGATAAACACTTGGGGAAAAATGTTGACTGCAGATTTTACCAATTAACACATAAATATAAGAACCAAAAATCCACCAAATGATAAAATGCTGCATAGTCATTGTAATTAGAGTGGGATATGAAATTCTGGTGTTGCAAAGAGAAATCTTCTAATTGCACAGGATTTGAAAAGCAAAGACCAAATTGGAAGGTTAGACAGGGAGAAGCAATGTTGTAACATTTTGTTGTGAGAAAATGACAGGACTTGAACAACCTCAAATAGTCCGTATTTCTGGGTATATGAATTTCTCTATTGGGAATTTTGTCCCAAACCACCTGTCCCAAGTTTATCTGTAACAACAACCACAACAATAATACAATACCACCTTGGAAAGACACGTTGCTACCAGTCCAGAACAGGAAAAGCCTCAATGATTATTGTTGGGTCTGCTGAAGACAAAGTTCTTGAAAAATATTTTTAGTATTTTACATCAGGGAAATGAGGTAAATCTGTCCTAATGGTTAAGGCTTAGTATATCAAGAATCTTTTTATTACACCTGTTTCTTGGAGATCACATCACAGCAACTTGATTTCTTCTGACTCACTAATAGAAGGTCTCATTTTCAAAGCAATGAAATGTGGTTTTCCTTCAAAACACTATACAAATGAAAGTAGTTGTAGAAAAAAATTATGTGTTATGTATGGACTTAAAGACTTCTTTCCTGTCTAATTTACCTGATATATTCCATTAAGAGGCATAGAGGAACTCATTAATTTATAGGAAACATCTTCAAAGCGTAGTTTGTTAATGGATGTGAAGCTCATAAAAATGTAAGGCAGTGCAATTTCTGTGAAGCTGTCTAAAAGCTTGTATCAAATACACCATACAAATAAATTATGTGAAAGAAATAATGCAGCATAGTTGATGGACAGCTGATAAGTCTGTCTTAATCAGGACCAATTTTCTTTATTTAAACATCTGTTTTAACCAGATAATCATATGACATGATATTCTTCAAAATGGACTCTACCATAAAAGTGTTAAAATTTAATCTCATGTGTAAAAATATTGCATCTGGCATGTCCAAGACAAAAATATCTGTAATTGCAGAGGTCCAAGATTACTGCTTCTGTTCTTCTTCTTTTACAATATGCAAAGAAAAGCAGAAATCTACTGCCTTAACTTCTGCCTTAGGAGAGGTAACGCTTATCATAGCTCAGGATTTCAGATCCAGACTTTCAGCTGAAACATTCAACTTCATATATTAAGGAGGTAGTGGCAATTTGGTTTTTTTGTTTTCTCATGGGAACAAAAGATATTCAATGGATTATGGATATAGTATGAGAAAACTACTCAGATAAGAAAAGGTGTGCAACTTCAGACCAAGTTACTCCATGGATATCATTAACTTGTCCTGTATTTGTTGAGCCATAGTATTTTCATCTGACAGACACTATACTTTTAAGGGTTTTTTGTTACAAATGCTTACAAATATTACTTTGCGTTCCAATACATTTTTAAAAGAGATTTTTCCTTGGCTGAATAAGGCATCCTATTTCATCCAAATAAAATAACTATGTCTGAAAGGGAGAATGTTATTAGCTGTAATAGCATATCTAAGTGACTTTGAAAAAAGAACTCATTAATTTGTAGCTCAGGCTCATTTTGCACTGAAATATTCATGCAACATCTGAAGGTGTTGTCAGTGAAACATCTGGCTTGAACACAGAAATCGTCGTTCACTATACAGAAGTGGTTGTTCATTCCCATCTCCCATATGATTCTTTACATGCTCAGCTTGGCTTGATTATACCCTTCCTTCTTCTGCTTCATTTCTGTGATATAGATGCATTGGCAATGATTATGAGGATTTTCAAAGCAAAGTACCTCTTGTAGTGCTATAGGCCAACTTGTTTAGCCTGCAGCATGTTTGTAATGCTCAGCCTGATTATCACTTCTAACAAAACAGTCCCCAGTGACTCTCAGCTGCATTTGCGTATATTTCAGACTGATGTATGTACTGAAATAAGTAGTAAGTAACCTTAAAGAAAAGTCATGTTAATTGGTCTACTACTGCAGTGTATATGAGTTCACCACCTTTATCTGGAGTTATGTACCTCCTCAGACTGAAAAAGAAAACACATCTTGCTCCCAGTTACTTGTGTCTTGATAGCCTAAATTATGTCATGGGACTTTTATCACTATGATATGCCTGTGTTATCCTGGCTGTACTTGGGTACCAACATGCTCAGCTAGATATATATTTAGATCTGAAGCATCCAAAAAGGCCTTGCTATCTCAGTTCAGCATTAGCGGTTGAATCTGTAATGCTGTGGTCCTTTCTTTATAGTCTCTTCTATTCCTTAGTAGGGGATCTTAAAGTGAAAATTAGACTTTACATTATCCGCCTCTCTGATTTGACCAGACTAGCCTAGTACTTCTTTTCAAGTACACACACATGCACTTTGTCCCAGAAACTTTGAGGGGTTTCATGCAAATAGAAGATGAACCTGAGGGAGTAAAACTGTTGGCATCTGATCCATTTTTCTAGACTGCTTTTCCTCCATGGACAAAAACAGGTATAATTTGCCTCATCTTAAAATCGATGACCAAATCCTGAAAAATTATCTTATTCGCATGCAAAATCTCAAGTGATCAGATTAGGGTGATTACTTATGTCATATCCACTGCAAGTTAGGTTGATCTCTGACCTCAATGTCAGGAAAGTGCTGTATACAAAACAGAAGTTGAACACTGAATTGCATGTTAAAATGGAAATTCATAGAAAAGGCAGTTTTCTAAAACTTTCTACACTAACAGAGACTGAATCTGGTGTGGATTCTTTTTGTCGTTTTGAAGCATTTTGTGCAGATTTTTGTCTGTGATTTTAAAACCAAAAATTTTAAATAGATTTTATTTGCAATATATAAACATATATATTTTTATTTCAAGTTGATCTGACATAACTCTTCCTTCCTTCTCCCTTCCATGTATATGTTCTTAATCTTATTTTGACTCAATTTCTTTGAACTATGATGCTATCTTGTAATGATAACTGTAAAATATTTAGGATGTTATACAATTTCTAGTAAAAACAAGTTTTTGTCTATTTCCTTTCATCTAACTATTTCTTTCTGTAAAAGATTCAAGAAACTGTAACATTGCCCCAAACAACCATATACTAAAAAGATATCAGACCTTCCAGGGTTATTTTAAATCTAATTCTATGCTTCTCATTACCACCATTTTTACCTCCTCAAGTCTTTAACATGACACATGACACCCCACACCAAGGTGGAATGCTTCAATCTGATCAGAAAGACTTGCTACTGCAGGTATTTCCCAAGATACTACATTATTTATATGCCTATTTTACCTATATTGTTATGATGCTGATCTTCAGAGAAGGAAACAAATAATGTGTTTTGATAGCATGAATTATTATAGAAACATAAAGATATTTTAAATCACCTTATTGGAATGGAAAGTCTTTTCTTCTCTATCTGGACCTCTGTCCTGGACAAATATCTACCTACCAAAGGACATGACAAACTGCCTGTCCAAGCAAATTTACCACAGGAAGACACATTTTTTGCAAGTGTCTGTGAGATTTTCTGATCACACCTAACTCAAAGAGTGATCCCTGGTCCTTTGTTGAAAGAATCTTGATTTGTCATTTTTGTGAATATGTTTTCTCTGCAATGTGGAACATTTTCTTTTTTGTTTATTTCAATCAAGTGTAAAAAAAAAGACTGAACCAGTCAAGCCTTTGCAGAGAAAAATTTAGCAATCTAGCCATTGATGAAAATTAAATTGGTGTTGTTTCAGAAAAAAAGCATCTTCTTCCTATGGTTACCAACACCTCACATCATTCATATAACAGTAAATAGTTTATATAGTTGGCTGCTGTGCTGCTGAAAGAGAAAGAGTTTATTGTCTTCTCCTTAAATATTTTTAGACAGAGAAGTTGCATTAGGAACATCTGAAAAATAAAAAGTGATTAAGTAGATTGCTCTGAATTTTAAAAATAACATCATTTGTAAATGCTAAATCCAAGGTTAAAAGATAGCATTTAGTCTGTATATAAAAAGCATACATTTTCTTCCATCTATTTGTCCACCTTATTTTCTCATACTATTACAAACTGAGCTATAGATAGGTCTTCATCTGATTTTTTTAATCTGAATAACAAAAGCTTTCAATTACCTTTCCTCAAAGAGCTTCAGAACTGTAGGACATGGTTCATCTTGGTAACTCTGAGCACAGAGAAGTATAGATGTATTCCCAAAGGATGTTTTTCTTGAAACCATGAAGTTAAAAGTATCTTAAAAAGCTTTCTAGATAATAGAATTTACTTTTGTATGGCATGAAAGGCCTTACCAACTGCATTTTTTTTCTGCTGAATCGATAACAGTGGCAATGTGAAATTATTTTCCTTTATTTAATAGCATGTTGAATTTGTTTTAAACATTATTAAGATTTTTAACACTAGGTTTAAAATTAGAACAGCCTATTCCTATACGTGTTGAGATTTGGCAAGCAATGAATTCATGAGAGTGTAAAATGCTCAATGACTTTGGTCATAAACATAAATAATTCTTATCTAAAAACATACTGGGGCAAAGCATAAGAAATGAAAAAAATGGTTTAATTTAGTGGTGCACAGCAGATCTTAAATAACTCACATCATATTTTAGTTCTTACAGACATACTACTTCTAACTTTATTGGGCCACTTTCTTTAGGGGAAGACACCACCACCACCACCAAAATACCCCACCATATCCCCCCTTCCTCCACAAATCCCCACAAAATATATTAAAAAACAAACAAACAAAAACAACAAATCTAAAAGTAAACAAATCTAAAGTAAAATAAACCCTAAATATTTTAGGTGGTTCAGGTTACAAAACCTTTTTTTTTATTTTTTGTAGTGAGGGTTAACTTATAATGAGACATTCACGTACGTTACATGAATTTTTCATTGGAGAATAATTTAATAATCAGTCCTGCATGACTTGCTCAACTGCCATATAGAATATACCCTTTCAATGTCAAACACAGCAGTTAAAACAGTGTGTTCTTTATGTGTATTTTAGTTTAGGACACTCTACAGAAATCTGATAAATATTGAATCTATAGACAGATCATCAGAATTAAGTTAATTTTCCTTGTTCATATAAAATGTTTTAATGTATTATGAAAAATATATATAATCATACATTCTTATAGAAATTACTTGTATACAGGTATATGTATTTTTACTGCTGGCAAATAGTGCTTTTAAATAGATTGTTGTTTATGATGATTCATACATATTTTGTTACTTTTAAGGAAAAAAAATGCTTAGATGACACACTAAAGGAAATAGTATTCTAAGGTAAAGTGCTTTTTCTAACTTTCAGCACAGTTCACTCATTAGACCTGTTTACATTACCTGCTTTTAGCTGTCACAAATAACTTGGGAAAAATAGTTATCTAAGCCTCCTTTTTTCTGTTTCTGTGTAAAAGGTTTATTGCAACAACTTCTTGGATCTGTGACTTCCAGGGAATATCCTGAAGTCATAAAAAAAATTGTGCCAACAATCTAACTGAATGCAGGTATAGCTGCCATAAAAGATTACCAAGCCAGAGTGGACACATTATATACTGAAATTAAAAAATGAGCTCTAAGGATGTAGCAATAGTTGGAGACTGTAAAAAAACACAATGTCACAGAGAGGAGAAGGAAAGAGGAACTCTAGTGTAAATGACGCAGCAAGGGATGAACTCCACCACTAGAAACAAAACCACTGGGCAATAAATTCTAAGATATTTCAGCTTGCAAAATGGAAGTGAGCTAAACAGATCCATCAAAATGTTTTTGAGAAAGTGAGAAAATATGACGGTGAGTAGATGTCAACTATGGGAAAACCTTCTTAAAAGACGTGTGGTAACAGGGCTGTTGAATTTGCAATTGGCCTTTTCCGCTGTGTCTGCAGGTCATGCACGTCAGAGTTGTCAGAGACATGAGCATGGTCCTCTGGAGCATTATTTCCAACCCAAATTTGCACTGTTCTCTTTTCTTGAATCCCAAGAGTGTCTTTCTGTTAAGATGCATGCTGGATCCAAAATTTATCATGTACGTACAAAGCTTATCTTCATTGATACACACCAGTTCATGCTCTAAGCTCCTCTCAGAGCAGCTCAAGCACTGCCCTCCAGTGCAGCAGTACATATGTATCTATACATCTAATTAGATTTTCTCACCTCTACTTTCTCATCTGAATTTCTTACTACTGATTTCAACAGACATTGCTTTTGTCTTTTTCCTTCTTGAAAAATTAATACTATCTCCTATTTGGTCTTTCAGTTACAAATTACAGCCAAGTTTTTGACATTTAGGTCAAGCATTTCTTTAAAGGCTTGACAGGAGGAGATAAATGTATGCTGGAAGTATGTATGTTACATTTCAGTTCCTTGTGACGAAAAAGGGAGGTGAGGGAATAACTTCATCTTTTATGTCTTCTATGCCCCAGGCTAATAAAATCAAATGCTTTCTCTAAAGTAGAAAGTTATTTCTTAATTCATGCATTTGCAATATTTTGAACATCATTAAGAACAGATTTCTAAGTCTACAGTAAGTCACTGAGCATTTCCTTTATATGACAAGAAATCTCATTAAATAAAATAAATTAATTTATACCGTACAGCAGCTAATGATACCAGAATGAAATTGCTGGAGATTTTTCAGTTCTTAGATACACATTTTCAACTCTGTGTTCAGATGTATTAAGCCTACTAATAGTAACAGTAAATATATATTTAATTTCAGCTGCAGAAATGTAAAATCTTTCAAGTGAAGAACAAAGACATAGGTGTTAATGCTTGATTTTGGCAGGGAGAAAGAAAGAATAGCCCACTGAGGTTTACAAAAACAGTGGAAAATTTTCAAGTGAAAAGAAGCAGAGATTTGGCAATGGGTAAAGATAGAAGAAATATACTTTCACTCTAGAATAAGAGGGATTCATCAGTCAAAAAAAAAGAAAAAAGAAAAAAAAATGCAAAGACGACACTTCAGTTCCTTGAAACTGCCCTGACTTTGGATGAAAGGACACTCAGAACTGCCAAAGAATCCTTGATACATATGTGTGTGCCCATTATTATCCATACATGTTCTTGCTAAGATGAATAGACGCTGACCACTGAATCTCTTACAAACTGGGTGCACCTACTTACTTTCTCTGTTAGATACTCCAGAAGGCCTCTGCCAGTACTGGAGATCTTTTTTTTTTGTTCACAGCAGGTAAGCATGGCCAGTTATGAAGATGGACATCAGAGTAATGCGTTTTCCAGACTTTAGCCATCAAAGTGCTGTCAGATTGGCTGTGGCTGGATCACATCCCAGTTAGTTAACTAGAGAAATTGGTGACTCAAAGCCCAACTCGGCAGGATGCTTGAGCACCATCTGAGCTTCAAGTGTCTGATCAGTACCATTATCTAAAATGGAAAACTGTGGATCATTAAAATTGACCCTAGTTCAGGCTTTGGTAACTGAGTCCTCAAAGATTGAGGGTTTCTGTTAATGCTATCAACTGATGGCTCTTACTAGAGTCATTATATGTTGTTTTTTCTTGTTCTTTATTTAAAATGCAGTTACACTGATTATTCACATGCTTTTAATTAGTCCCTTTTTGAATAAGTCCATGGTGGGTGAGCAGGAGGGCAGTCTCTGCTGTCAAAAGTATTCACGGCATCGCTTACGTCTTCCCAGTGTCACCTTTGACATCCCCTCTGCTGCCAGCCCACTCTCAAAATAAGATGGAGCAGTTAAAGATAAACCTCCAGCTGCATCCCAGACCCTGTGAAGCGATTAGTACTCAGTAGGCTCCCAGGTAGGTAAGTTTATGCAAAAACATTGCAAAAGTTGTCCAAGTTTAAGATCTAGTGCTCTTTCTCACATGCAAATTATAGTGGCTGTGAGAAGTAGTTAAGACCTTGGGCATATGAATGTAGCTGGATGTAAGTGAAGTGTGGAACTTATGCCTTCTATCCATTCATTGCTCGTCTCCTGGTTTTGTGACCTGTGTGAAGGGCGAACCAGCAGTTGTGTTCCACCCTTGTTTTTCATACCAGGACTGTTGAGAAGAACATGCAACTTGAAGACATCTGCTTAAAAATGAAATATTTTCTATTGTGCATCCTAGGAGAGGAAGGAGCACCTGCTGGTTTTACTTTTGTTTTCTTTTCTTTCTGAATTCCCAGAAAGGAAACAGTACCACTGAGCTGCAGTCCTGCACTTGGGAAGTGATAGAGGGAGCTATCTGTGCTGCTGACATAGTGTCACAGTGTAATGAGGCATGTTGTGCCATCTCAGCGATGCATCGAGCCTGGAAAACACTCTAAAAAAAATTAACTGCATGGAAAAGGCATTTATAGCCTTCTTTTGTTGCTAGTGTTTAGAACCAGTCTGCACAAGAGCAGGGGCTCTGAAACATCACCCTGGTGCACAGCATCTCCAAGAAGACTCAGTTGTTTGAGGTTTGGTCTACTGTAATTTCTCATACCAAGACCAAAGTTTTATCATTTTACAGGAGAAGGGTGGACTTCTGGCACTATTCCAGGTTTCATATGGCCAGCTGTGTCTTCAGCTTCCAAGATTTCCTGGGTGTTCTACATTTGCTTCTAAGTAGCACAATATTCCCTGCAAATTGTTTACCAGTTGTATTTTCCCATTTTGAATCTGGAATTGTATGTAATACAATCTATTTAATTTAAAAATTTCTTAAGCAGACATTGGTAAAAGATGTTGCAATATGTGCAGGAACTCTACATTGAATGCATTATTTATAATATTGGGAAAAATTGCAGGAACTAAAGAAACTTGCCCAGTAGCATGTTGCTGGTAAAATCATAACCAGGGAGAGGGAGAATGTTGGGATATTTCATTATAATATCCTGTGGGATGGAGATTCTTGACCTTCACACTCCTCTGAGAACTCACAGGGAATTACTTCTGGGGACAGGAGCAGTGACCCTGTCCCCTCCACTAGAGGACATATATGTGCCTTATGGGCAAGGCCATATGGGTCAATGGGAAGTCTGATTTCAGATATCAGTTATGAGTTTTATCTTTCTGGGCTTCATCTTGTCCTCTTTCCAAAAAAGGGTACAAGATTCCAGCCCTAAAAGTTGTAAAGTCTGATATATCTAAAGAGGTTCATGAAGATCCCCCTTATTTCCCTTTGTCATGCAAGGGATACACCACTATTTTCCTAAAATTGTTGGTACTCTAAAGCTCACTTGGTCCTGTAGGGCTTCATACACAGGAGCTGCATGGTGCTTTATCCATTAAATACATAAAATACTTCAAGAATACCAGATGTCAGACACAAAAGAAGGATAAAAGATTATTAATTGTTCCTTTATAAGGGTACCTGGAGGAGTAGTTTCAATTGTTACAGTTATTAAATAGTTTGAAAAATGGAAAGCATTATGTAGGGGATAGGAATTATTGTCCTTATACTTCAGGCCAGTCAGAAAGATTATTTAAAAATTAATTTGATCAGCAGTCTAACCAGGGAGGATGTCACAGTATAAAGCATTTTGCTCTTATATGTGGTTCCTTTAAGTTTTGTATGCCCAGGAGAAAGTGTCAAGTGCTTATGCAGGCATGATTACATTTGTACAAATTGATTTATACAGGCCACAGGCAGCAAGAGCAGGTGTTTGATGTCTTTTGTTTGTTTGTTTGTTTATTTGTTTATTTTGGTTTTTTGGTTTGGTTTGGTTTTTTGTTGGGTTTTTTTGTGTTTTTTTGTTTTTTTTTTTTTTCCTTCAGAGAGCAGCAAGACTGGACTGCTCTACAAAGCAAGGTGAGTTGGGATGGACTTGACAGCAAGGCAAGGCCCTTGCCGCCCAGGGAAGCTCTCACATGGTATAGAGACAAGAGGAGCAGAGCATGTCCAACAGTGTTGATCATTAGACAGTCCACAGAGATAAAGGAGGTGGCCGAGTCACTAAAACAAGGGTCAGATCAGCAAACTGCAAGGCAACTTCTTTGCCTTGTGTGTTTTTGTCAGTGGTCTGCATTGTCACATCTGAATTTACACTACAAAATGTGTTCACACAGCGTGGATGATTGCTGTTCTTACTAGTGCTGGTTTTACCAACCCCCCAGGGCTTCAGACCTTTGGGAAACAGTATTTTTTTCTAATAATAATTTCCAATAATAATTAATAATAATAGTAGTAGTAGTAAATCTTAAGAATAAAATTTTACATAGGGCTTTTCTAACTGTTGTATAACTAGCTCCATGACCTGCAGCCTCCAGTCCTGCAGGTGCTACAATACATATGTAATTGTGCTACTGGTCCTCTGTCTTTTTCTGTAAATACAGGAATAGTGAGGCTTCTAACAATGCAGAGGTCTGCAGAAGGCTGAGGGATATCTTGGATGTTTAAGTCCATAGCCATGATGCTGAGAGTCTACAATGGACTGCAAGTGAACACTGAAATTGATAAACTTTCTAGGCAGCTGTTTCTACCTGTTAGTGGCACAGCTGTTTAGTGTTTTCATGCATGCAATGTGGGGACATTTGACACCCACCTGTCAATTTTTAATAACTTTCTAAGGTCTTTCTGTTACTATATAAAGTCTGTGTTGTACTACTAATGCACATAAGATGCATTTATGAATTTGTTTGCATAAGTCAGGACCTTGCACTCCTATTCCTTACACTTCTTTTTTCTGTCCAGATGAAAGTTATTATGGAACTGAATAACCACATGAAGAAAGATGTGGAAATCTCATATTCTGTTCTCACTTGCAACATCATCATGGAAATGAAACAGGTGGTTTAGAAGGTCATCAAGAACAGAGAGAAAGGACATGTGTTCTAGGAAGTGTTGCACCAACTGGAAGCTGGAGTGCTGCCAAATGAAAGTAACTTTGAATCTGTTTTGCACATTTCAGTTAGTTGGGGGTTCTTTGTTTGTTTGTTTTCAAGTTTTCAAGTTTTCACAGGCACAAATTCTTTTTTCCCTCTTATACTGAATATGCTTATACTGAAGTGGCCATGTCAAGAGACAAGTCCTTGCACTGAAAACACAAAATTAAATCCATATGCTTTGATCATGAAGCTTTCTCCTCACTTTTAAAGTCCTTCCTTGCAAAGAAGGAACCATTGCAATAATTGCACTTCTCCAGCTTTGTGTTCTCTGTATCTAATTGAAAAGTTTAACCTATAATGACAAAGGAGCAAATACATCTGTTTTACCACTTGACCATTGACAGTTCTGACTGATTTTGAAATTCAATCTACAAATTAATTTTGCACTTTAACACTTTCAGGTTATTATTATGAAGATCACTGATGCTGGAAATACGTATTTCAGCAATTTTAATACTTCTTTATGACTGACTAACTGCTAAAACCTAAACTCTCCAAATTTAGAGTTATCTGTGAGATCTCACTGGTCACAAGTGTGCTAATGTAGTAATTGATAACTTCCCAATTGCTTGCTACCATCCTGCTTGAATTCCAATGGTAATTAAATGAGAGAGGATGTAATTATACCTGAAGCCATTTCCTTTAGTTCAAAGGGAACCCTAAATGACTAGTGGAAGCTATTGCTAAAGAAGCAAATTCCTGTTCCTACATCTCACATTCTGTGTGTCTAAGCTGCATTTTCTATCCAGTTATGCTTTAATTACGTTTGCTGTCTTCTTCCTTTATAAGGACATATTTAACAGTGAAAACTACACTCTTCATCAGCATGGGCTGCTTTTAAATCTTGACACAATATTAAAATTACACCTGTCTTACGTAATAAATTTTGATAGAATTTACAAAACAATGAGATGTTTGTTTTTATGCTTTGGGTGAAGAGCAGGCAAGTTGAAGTGGGAGAAAAAGTCCAGTTAGTACTTAGGCTGAAAAACCCTACAGAACCAGCCTGATGGTTGTAATCCAAACAAAACTATTTTTGTCTTTTTACTATTGCTTACAGAAAACTGCCACTTCTCTAGCTCACCACTTGCATCTGGTTCCTGAGAAACTCCCACTGGAAAACTTTGCTCCCATGGTGCACAATAGCACACACATACATCACCAGGTGTGTGATGTAACCAAAAAGGGTGTATGAATGAAGACAGAAAACTAAAATGTATGAGTTGCTAACAGAGTACTGTTTTCCTCCATTGCAGCTAATAAATCTGCATCACTTCGTTTTTGTCCCCATCCCCAAGGGCTTATTTCTCTCTATACTGGAGATCCCACCCCTCCCAGTTATGACCAATGTTAAATTAATGGTATGTGCAGCTGCTTTCTAATGGAAGGGTAAAGGCACCTCTGGGGACAAGGACTGGAAACGGTAATTTCTCTTTTGTTTGCTGGGGTTTCTGTATTCATTGCTGGATGTGTGAACAAGTGAAAGTAAGAGCCCTCCTAACATCCAGGCCTGCTTCAGTAATGGACATGGTAATGCTAATTTAGTTCCATTACTAAAACTGCAAATGTTTGGTAGGAATTCATGGTTGTGTGAAAGGAGGATAATATTTCCATCTTAAAGATGGATAATTAGTTAATAAAAGTTGCTATGGAAAAGAAAAATGATAGTTTCTCTTGAATGTCTGAGGAATACACATTTCAATCTGTATATTAAGATCAGTTCCTAAAAAAAGAAAAAGGACTAAAAACATCATCAGACATTTTGGGTTTGGTTCTTGTGGAGAAGAGGGTGATCAGGTTTTTCTCATTTTTTTTTTTCATTTGAGATTTTTTAATTAAAGCATTGCAATTAAATAGAGGAAGTTCTATGTGGTGGTTCTCTTGTTTTTGTTTTTAAATCCAGGTGTAGAAACTACAGCAATTACTATTAATCTGAATTTGATTATTTCGCTCTTCAACATTTCATTGGATTATCTTGACTTTATAATTTGATTGCTACACAGATGTAAGCTGTGCTGATTGCATTAAAATATGCAAAGGAAATGAAAAATATTACCAAGCGGTGTTCTGAAAACAGTTCTTCCTTGCTGGCTGTGGAGACTTCCTTTGGGGAGAAACAAAAACAAAGGAAATTAGTGATTATACTCTAATGCCAACCATCAAGTTAAAAATAATCCCTCTACATGGATAATAAGTATTTGGCCTGTAATACTTTGTTCCCCACCCCGGATTAATCTGTGTTATATAACTAATAAAAACTTAATAGATATGAGCTATATTATATGCTAAAATATGATATGAAAAAGGTCTGATCCATAAGGGAAGCTCATGCATTAGGCTACTGCTTCTGCAGTGTTTCTGAGGATAATATGCCTAAACTTGACACAAACGTTGTTGAGGCTCAGTCAGCACTGGGCAAGTCCCAGCAGTGAGTTCTGTGAACCTCATCTATCACGGTCTTCTTAGGCTGAACAATATTAAGCTGTGGAAAACTTTTGTTTTTGTTGTTTTTGTTTGTTTTTTTTTATTCAGTTGAAAATGGAGGGAAAAAAACCCCAACCAAACAAAAACAAAACAAAACCAAAAAAAGTGATCATAAGATCACCTACCATTTTCAGATAACTCCTCTCTGTGAGTGAATTAGGAATAGCCCTAGGTGAAGTTTGACTCTGGTAGTTTCTCATTCAAATACTCCCAGTTATTTTAGAATGGCTGCTCATAGACCCAGATTGTATTACTCATTTAAAATCCCAGTCTCAATGGGGAAGCAAGAAAAAAAATGCATGCAGGTATCTAAAAGATGTTCCTAGATTGGAGATGTATTATATTTCAGGGTAACCTGAAGGACAGCCCTTCCTCTGCAGCTGGGGGAGTTGCCTTGTCAGTCCCACTGCTCATCCCTTCCTAGTGGGAATAAAAAGGAAACTACCACTTGAGACTCATCCTTACTGAATTTTGTGTAAACTGGAGGGCCTGTGATAGCACTTTGTCCACAGTAAGGACACCTAAAAATCTGCCAGCGAAACTAATAGCTTTAACATTCCTTTTTCAGGTCAAGAAATCCCTTTTAAGAGCATTTTTAAGAACTCAATAAACAGATACATGCATAGACTTTCTAATTGCTTCTACAAGTTCCTCTGCTGTCTAATACTGTATTAAACCATGGTTGTAGGATTTCAGTTACTTATGCAAAAATCACATCTGCAATTGGTAGAAATATTTATCAGTGTATTCACTAAAATGAAAAAGCATTGAAGCAAGTAATAACATTTAAAACAAATAGGAAAGCATAAATGAAAATGAAGCATCTGAATAATTACACAATATGTAGTGCAGAATAAATGATATCAAAATTCCACTTCTGTTTCAAATCACTAACACTGAAATGTGACAGGAACTTGATGGTAACTAAGAATTTAATCCAGTCAAAATATCTTTGCAACACATTTGTAGACACTAGAATATTTACAATTGTTTCTTAATGAAAAGCAATTTGTTTCCATAAATAATTAGCTTATTTTATAGCCACAATCAAAGAACATATGGAACTAGACAAGTGTCTTGTTCTCAAGTTAAACATTTTAATTTACAGCCTAGAGAGAAATAGTTTATTGCAGTATTTTGCAGTCATTTCTTGGTCAGGTTTCATTTTGTGTGTGCATGTGGTGATACAATCTTAAAGGATATTTGATTAAAGCATAGGGGGGGGGAAAAAAAAGCAGAATAAAGTAGATCTGGAATGGCCAATGCCCAGTAATATAATGGTAAAATAGGAAAAATACTACTGAGAACACTCATAACAGAAAGTTCTTCTGTTAATAAGATGGTATACTAAAAATGAATGTTGGTGTTTCATCACCTGAAAATACCTGAGAGAAACTAAAAGAGACAATTTCCTGAAAGTCATAATAAACCCCAAGAGGGAAAACTTCCTATTGGTTTACTATAAACCCACAAATCCTGACTACTTTACCCTCTTGTTTTGCCTTTTTTTCCTCTTTTTGTTACTTAAGTTTTACCTTTTCCAGGAAGATGTGGAAATACTAAAAGAGAGAAACTTTCCAGAGCCAAAGAACCTTTATCTCTGATGTAACATTAAAAGGAGAACAAATTTAGTTTATATACAGAGAGGCAGAGTTTAATTTAGGTAAGCACACTAGAAATGAGCTTCTCTAGATAATTTAAGAAAGGAAGATTCATGTAAGTACAAGGATAAGTAGGTCTTAAAGACATCATTTGTCCAGTCAGAGCTGAGATACAGGCACTGCAACTTGCTACCACAGTATCATATGACCTTGTAGAATAAACAATTTTTTTTTCCTAAGCCGGTTTAAAAATCAGGATTGGAAACAAGATAATGAGTAAACATGAATGCATATTTCAGAAGTAACTCTGCAGTAAACATTTCTCTGGGAGATAATAATAGTGGCATGCTATTTTTAAGGTTTTAGGAATGTATAGAATGTATACATAGGAAACACACAGACACACAGACAGGGATGCCTTCCATAAGAGAAAGGGGCTTTTGGTTGTTTATGGCTAACTTATCTTCTTGATTTTATCTTTAATTCTCTTTGAAAGCCCTCCCCTGCATTTATTATTACTTATGTTGCTCTCATCAAGCTGAACCCCACTCCACTGAAAAAAAAACCAACAAACAAACCAAAACAAAACAAAAAACCAAACAAAATCACAAACAAAAAAGAAATCCTTCAAAGTACTGTATCTTATCTTCAAATCTCACTCCAACTCTTCTGGTTTAATTTCTTCTTCATGAGAAACCGTCAAAGCACATGACTGGTAGAATATGGGATGGGTTTTCAGAGTCCACATAGCCACATTGCTGCTCAGAAAAGTGAACTAAAGGATTTTACTCAGAAATATGATAA
This sequence comes from Formicarius rufipectus, assembly GCA_013399695.1. NCBI lineage: Eukaryota > Metazoa > Chordata > Aves > Passeriformes > Formicariidae > Formicarius > Formicarius rufipectus. The sequence goes on along the minus strand of VXAU01003989.1, from coordinate 54,808 downwards.
ACCAAAGACTTTTTTTTTTTTTTTTTCCATGCTGACAGTGCAAGCAATACTGACAGGCTTGCATAGCCTAACTCCACTGCTACTGTGCATTCCTCGAAGTGTGGCAGTTATCCACAATCATATATTTATTCTATCGACAAGCATATATTTATTCCTTTATAACATGAACTAACACAAAGAGCTACATGTTTGTTTCTCTGCAGATGACATCAAATTGCTTCATTCTTACTGTGGGCTCAGAATGCTAGTTTGCAGATTTACTTTGAACCAGTTAGTGCAAGATAAGTTATTAGTCATCAAAACTGAATCATATCACTTTTTCCTGAAGGCAACAGTTTTAGAATGAATCTTCAAACCTGAGCCAGGTGACTCAACTGGAGCCCCTGTACTAATAAACTGCTGTTTTTGATGTGGTATAAGAAAAGCACAAGAAGTTCAGGGAGTTCCCTTAAAGTATTTTGTAAGGATCTTTTAAAATGCATGCTGGCTGAGCATACCTTCTCTTCAAAAAAGCCAGATAAGGCAACAAGGTGGCAATAGGCTGATTAGTTATACATTTCTATTTTACAGTAATGATTTATGAAGGGCATTTACTTAACAAGCTGCTTTTGAAGCTTTTGTACATGATTGCAAATGACATGTGTGACGTCCAGCAGTCCTTTTTTTACATAATGGTCACAGATTATACTTAGGAAGTGTAACATAGAAGTAAAGTGGCAGCTCCAGTCACTTAATGAGAAGTTTATTAGGAAACTAGGACTGATTATCAGTTGCAAATTAACCATAATGTGAGTAATCATCAGAGATGTCACATTGGTGCAAGAAAAATGATAAACAGAAGGTTGTTCATCCTTATGCTAATCAAAAAGTACCTACAGCTCATTACAAAATGCCATTTGCAAGAACCTAGGGACACAGGGTTTGGGAAATGTGTTTTTGGAAATTGTATTTGGCAATACCACTATATGTATCTTTAGACTGTATTTAATATGTCAAAGGAATGTGGGGGGGGAGGGCAGTGAAAGATTCAATGAATAATCTGTATGATAAAGCTATTATCACAATATATAAAAGCTTGATTATATTTTTGGACCACTAGACTATGTTTTTGAAGCAGCAAGAAAACAAATTGTACTGGTTTAAATGCATTATTTTGCAAAATCCATAAAAACAATTATAAAATGTATGCAAAATTCAAGCCACAGTCTCATCATTTGTTCTAAACAAGAATATATTAGTTTAAAGTATTAAGTAGTATGATTAGCTTTTACAAGCTGCAATCTAGGGTTCAAGCTTCAAACTTACAAGAAAAAAGTCTATTCTATGAAATAAAGAGCTCACAATTTTCTATCATTCAAAACATAACAATAGATAACCACAGAACAACATAGATATTGTCTAGATAAAAATGTGACAGAGGCAGTAATTTTGGCATAGTCATCTTGTTTTCTTTTCACTGGTCCTCAAGTGCACTTTGTTCTGCCATAAGTAATTCATTCCTTTAACTCCATCTCCTTCTGAATAATACTCAGAATCTCTTTTTCTCTGGCAGTGCCCACATCATGTAAAACTGCCCTTGATCCTTTTTTTGTCTTTTGGCCAGGTTCATTACTGCAAAAAGGAACTCCAACTTTTTTCTTCTAGAGAGACTTTTGTTGTTTAATACAGTCCTTTCCCCACACCTTTCCCAAATTTTAGTCATGATAACAGTGTTCTGCTGAACAAAACTGCTTAACTAACAAACTTTCCTGTGGCATGGACCCACTAAATGTCTTGGTGTTTTGTTTGTGGTTTTTGTTTGGTGGTTTTTCTGTTGGTTTGTGGCTGGGGAGAGGGCAGGTTGTTGTTTGGGTTTTTTTAAATTTGCCTCTTTTGGAGCCCCATTTTCTCTCACTGTTTTTTCTAAAGAATCAGAAATTATCAGAATTATCTCAAGACCTGTCTAGGATTTCCATCGCTATTTTTATTAAGAGAAGGCAAACTCAGTGCTATTCATTTAGGGGATAGATTAATTTCTTTAAATCCAATAGGAATTTGTTTTGTTTTTATTTAGTGAAATTAAATTGCTATGAGGCTCCTAATCATTCCTCTTTATAGTTGTTTCTTGGAGCATTGGAGCAGGGTCCTCATATTTCACCTTTTCATTAAAAAAATTAAAATTAAATTTTCTTCAGCTTGTAAAATTCTCAGGTCATAGACCTTCAGAAAAAGAAAAGTTCTGATTGTTTTTGAGAATATAAAAAAGACAATTTACATTTGCATGTAAGCACAGCAAGAAATCTACTGGAAAATGAACTTTTCTTCTGAAATGACAGCTGCTTGTTTCACAAAAAAATGTAAAAATAGTATTTTTTTTACTCAATTGAGGCCAGATGTTTCTGTAAGACACTTACAAAATAAATTTTTAATCTATAAAACAATTTTTCCGTGAATATTTCATCCCATTCCAGCCCCAAATCTGCTCATTTTAATCAGTGTTCATCTTTATGACGCTTAGTAGCATTCAACAGACCCAATATGTGACTTGTATGTGGGACAGCTTATTCTTAAGAATATATATGTGAGAGTCTCCAGTGAGTGGAGATCTGATAGGCAGAAAAACATATAATAAGCCCTGGGCACTGAAACCAGCCAGATAAATTAAATAGTTACTACTTATGTTTTTATGTCTTAATAGAGTAACTGCATTTCAATTGTTGCAAGGTTTCATTTAATGACTCTTGCACCAGGAATTAACATATCCTCTCAACTACTTTGACACTTCTGTGTCAGTGACTTACAGACACCTTCAGTGAATAAACAAGGATGATGATGTGCTGCCTTGATCCAGAGGTCTCAAGAAAGCAGGAAAATAGAAGAAAGTTGGGTCACACAATCCACAGGGAGCTTGCAGCCTGTGGACAAAGCTGCAAATTGTAGGGAAGTCAAAGGGCCAAAGAAGCAAGGAGACAACAACCCTGGGAATATTGCAGAAGTTGCAGTTCAATCTGTCCAAAGCATTGAGCAATTGTAGTATCTGTCTCAATGAAAAAAGTTAGGGGTTTACAAATTGCAACATGAAATTTATGATGATAAAATGACCTAACAACATGTAGAGGTTTATGTAACAAAAGATAAGGAGGAAATGGAATATGGATTTCCTTTTAAACCCTTTTGAAGGATATTATTTTCACTGTCTATAAACAAACCAGTCCTACAGGCTTTTGTATTCAGGAGAGAGAAACCTTGAACTTTGACTTTGTCTGCTACTCATCCTATCACAGACTGGTCCAAGCTACGCAAAGGAGGGGTCCTCCATGCTCTCCCTCATCTTATGAACATTTTCACAAGTCAAAGTGAGTGTGAGCTTTTATGAGCAAACTAAACACAGCAGCCCTAATGTTGGAAGTCAATACTTCCTCCATGTCACACAAGCATAAACACAGTCGTAGTTTAAATGGTAGTTCTGTGAAGGCCAGAAATATACGACACGGGTGCTGATGCTACACCAGAAAGAACTGATAATGTTTTTAGCAAATTCCTTTAAAGCCTCCCCAGTGTTTTTGCAAACTGACATAATGTGGACGGCATGCCACAGGAAAACAGAATTGTCCTATTCAGTGATCTTAATGAGATGTCAAAGGGTTAATAAGAAAATTAATTTATCTTTTAAAGCACAAGAAGTAATTAGAGTCTAAGGGAAATCTGTATCATAATTGAAAATGAGTAATGAGCAAGTGGGATGTGAAGGAAAAAATGAGTTTGGTAATTAAGACAGGAAGTTCAGTATAACAAGAAGGAAAAATGTATTTGTCACCTATGGAACAATTATATCATGCTGATATTAAATGAGAAAGCTTAAGCTGAATCAGAACAATGGAGCTGGAGAATGAGGAGGTATTAGAGAATGGCACTGCATCCTCAGCTGGGTAAAGAAACTACTTCGGGGACCAATAGTAGGTAAGCTCCTGATAATATCAGTGCTTTCAAATTATTGAAACTGAAATGCATTAAAAGGGATTAAAAGTTATTGTATTAGAATTTAAATTAAAGGTCCTGAAGTTATTAGTTCTTTGAACTCTAAGAGAAGATTCCTGAATTACTCACCAGGAACACCTGGACTACTATTTTTTTTATAGGATTGGCCAAAATGGCTTTTGATATCTTTCTCTCAAAGTCCATAGTGTACCCAAATAGGGAATCTGGTTTATTACTTTCTATGTTTCTAATTTGAATTTTTACTCTGAAAGTCTGAAACACCAGAAAATCTCATATCTCTGAGGCATCTATGATGTTAAAGCCATTTAGAACTTACAAAAAAGCTTATGTGTTCTGTCCTTAATTTTCCCTGGCAGTCGATGCTAATGATGTCTAGGTGCAATGAAGACATGACAGAAATTCGTAGGATTGAATTTTAAGGACAACACCCAATATAATTTGCTGTGTTGCTTAGGAAAATACACTTAAGAATTACACAACAAACCTAGAATTAGCTCTGCAAGCACTCTTTTTGCTTCTCTAGCGTCCAATGCATGGCATAATTTCCTTCTGTCTTCTCTTCTAAGGAGGTTTTCTTTTACAGGAGAGGTATTGTTAAAAGAATAAAAATGAAAAAACATAAATAAAAGCAAAAAGAATGTTGTCGGACATCAGTTTTCTTGCAATATGAAAACTATTGTGCTTTTAGAGATCAGAATATGATAGGTAGCACTGAAGATGAACACTGTGATAAAGTCTTTGCATATATCCAGGTCCCTCCTCCAGGCTTTCCAGGCTTCTTAGAAGATTTTTAAATTAAAAAAATTAATTTAAAAAGAGGTATATTTTAATTACTGGGTAACATATTACCATCATTTGACATCCTTTAACTATTATTTCCAAAAAAAAAGATTCATCCACTCTCCATGGAAAAAAAATGATTAAGGTAGAGACCTAAATAAGCATGGACATTTATGTTGACTCAAGAACTGGAAGACAATAGTGCCCTTTACTGAATGAAACCGTCTTTATTGCTCTTTGCTGAATTGGAAAACCTGCAGAGGTGATGACATCTTTCCTAATCATAGATTGAGAAATGGAGGATTGACTTTTAGTGAATACAAATATAAAATTAATAAGCATTATTTGAACACATATATTGTTAAACTTATCAGTGTCCTCTCACAAAGTATTCAGATAAGCAAGATTGTTTTAGATAAATACACTTATAAAAGAAATTCACATAGTGAAACTCATCTTCAATAAAAACCATAAAATTAGACGCTGTTTTATCAAAACCATTGGCCAAAATAAATTAAGCAAAGATAGGAAAAATAAAGAAACAGTACTTAAGAGCTATTAAATTATTTTCCTAATCCTCTCTAGTGTATCCTTTTAATTAAAAAAATATAAAGGTTATGAAGTGTTCAAAAATGTTTTAATGACAGTTAAATGTTTTAATGACAGTTGTGTGCATTTGCATAAAAAGTTGGATTAAAGACAATCTGAAAAAATAAAGAATATAAGCTAAGCTGGTTTTCTCCATAGTGTGCAGAAAAACTGAAGAATCAACCACTGGAGAAAGTACATTTATCCTATCCTATCCTATCCTATCCTATCCTATCCTATCCCATCCCATCCTATCCTACCCTATCCTATCCTATCCCATCCTATCTTCTCCCATCCTACCCTATCCCATCCTATCCTATCCCATCCTATCCTATCCTATCCTCTCATGTCCTATTCTCCATCATCCTGCATGCTCACCTCCAAAGCCTCAAGCATCACAAGAGCTATGCTCTCTCAAGATTTTCACTCAGTTTACATTATTAGCATTCATAGAGTCTCATGTGATCATGATATAATATGCTGCAGGAGCACCTATATATATAATTTACGTATGACATAAACGCACTTTCCAAAGGCTTTGGAAAACCTTTGAAATAGAAGTTGAAGTTCTCCAGCAGGCCTCATAATCCAGATTGATTTATCTATAGAGACAGTGAATTTTATTTAACCAATAAATTAAACTACAATTGAAGTTGATCACTTTAGAGCAACTTCTCCTCAATGAAAGGTACCAATGTCACTTCTCAGAGCTGCACATGCTCTGGATATACATCTTGTGCCTTATGCTGCTCTGCTCAGGGAACACATGTAGCCAAACTGCCTCCAAGTTTATTTTGGCTGAGAAGGTCAAACATAGCCTTCCCTGAGAGCTGAAATGTGATTTAGCTTTCCTGACTGTTCTGTGCCCTCATTCTGAGAGCGAGAAGAGAGTCCCTCAAGAAAGAGGTGCCTGCTCCTCATGTCAAACCTAAACAAGAAAGACAAAGCAAGAGATGGACTGCTGCTGTCATGTTTGGGAGCTAGATGGGGCACCTAAATTAAATATCTCCTGTTTCTAAAGAAAACAACTGCAGCATTGCCATTCACATTGATGCTCACCAAGCATGATCACAGTCATCCTTCACAAGTAAGGCAGGATCACACTGCTAATGAAGAGCAAAGTGCAGATACGTGAGTTGGAAAGACTTTGTGAGGGTGTTGTATTTGGCGACGTTTTTGCTGAGGATAAAAGCTTGTTTTCTTCAAGGTCTGATTCCATGATGATGCTGTGTTGGAAACAGGCAAAAAATTTCCTATTCATTTCTCAATCAGCCATCTGACCCTGAAACCAAGCACTGGTGTCACTCAGTTTTGCCTCTTGAATTATCCACTCATCATTGAGTTCTAATGTACTCTGTTGAATGTAATGAAGATAATTTTGAGCTGGCAAAGGTAAAATTGTTGCAATGATGCAACACTGAACATGTTAGCATATGTTACTACCCCTTGTATTGTCACAGAGCAACGCAAGCATTGGTGCTTGGCCTTCATTATCCACTTTCTTGGCCTTAAATCTGAAGTACCCTCTTGCCAAAGGCACTCCAGTCACACAGATCCCTGTGGTATTTACAATACCCTACATCATGCTGAATTGAATTATATTGATGAGGGGAAAATAGATGAAAAATAAGACCTTGAATGGTCATTGGGGTGAAAAAAAAGAAAACAAAAGTCAAATCTGAACATGTCCTTTACCAGGAGATAAAGGTAAAAACACCCATATTCTTGAGGACTTAAAATCCTAAAGAATCCCTGATACTGGTTTATTTGACCACATGAAAGAACATGAAAAACATGTGTGATTAATATCTCTAATGTTGTCAGTGTGAAATTCATGGTTTGCTGACTACCTAAATTACCTGGCACACTGCTAACCCTGATCTTAGCGTTGTCTAGATGAGCACTTGTCATTAAAGGGGCAATTAATCTACTATTCTAATTTCAAATGAGGCAAAGACAGAAGAAAAAATGAGATGTGCCATTTAAGAGCCTTTATATTCTGAACCAAGCAAAAGTCATGATTCACAATAATATCAACAAAAACCTCATAGCAAGTAAACATTCCTATTAAATACATTGTCAAATAAAGGGTCTATCTTATATGTGACATACAGACTAGATCAGTTCTATTAACCTGTAAAGTATCGGAGAATCTATTCATTGCTTCAATCATTAAAATGGAGAAAATTATGTTCAGACAGAAATATTGTCATTTCTGGGCACAAATACTGTTTTCTTTATTGACAATAATAACTAGAAGTAAAGAATGTAGTAGCTAATTCCGGTCTTATGGGGGATATCCTTATTCTTAATTTCATACTGATTTAGGTGGGTTAAAGATGCACTGTATACCACAAAGGAAAATTATTCACAGGTTTTTTTCCAGTTTTATAGAATTTTTATTTCACTATCAGGAACCAATAGTGTTTGAATATAGTCATGGCTTAGTAAAGATGAGAAAATGTGAACACTCTTATCTGCTCCTAAAGTCACTCAGCCAAAAATAAGTCCTTTCCAAAACTGTTGTTCTGTGTACAAGTACCACAATTTTTAATGGATGGGAATGTGTGATATAATTCAATATTAACCCCAATAAAGGAAATTAAAGAATGTACTTTTACTGAAAGAAAGAAAATTCCAGTCTTTCTGCAGTGATAAATTTGCAAGAGATCTTTACAGACAGCAGCAAATTACACATAAAAAGCAATTTAGAGAGACATAATTGTGATATGTCAATGTGGCACAATGATCCAGCTCCTCCTTGGGATCACTGTGAACAGCAACAGAGCAATGGCCACTGAGAAACCACCTGAGATCCACCTCAGACACCTCTTTGTCTCCTCAGGTCTGAGATCTTTTTCCTCTTGCTCCCCAGCTCATTCACAGATCTCTCAGAACAGCCACCGAGACTATTTCTACAAATTTACACAGGAAATTGGTTATGTTTCCCTAATATGACACCTACAAACTTAGAAATTAAATTTAGGGAGAATAGTTTCAATAAAACAACTTCATCCTTTGCATTATCTTAAAGATTATATGGAAAAGAAGAAAACTAATTGAATTTTTAAATGCATTTTTAAATGCATTTTTAAGATTGTGTCAAGGCAGGAGGTGAGGAGATGGCTACTTTTATCTGGACATAGATGAGCAGGATGAAACGTTGTCCATGCAAGGTTTTAAGTGCAGAGTTTTTCATACTGCTTAGAGAAAATTCTAAACATCTAAAACTACTTCATATTGAGCTTTAAAAACTGCTGTAACTACAAAAACTCTGTTTTAGAGAGAAGCTAGACTTTCCAAGAACCTCCCTATCATGGAGATTATAACACCTGAGTCCTTATTAAAAGACAAACCTCCACTGCCAAGGCCACAGTTTCAGTCATACCTCGGGATCAGTTACAGTTCTGGAGTTTGCTGGTGGTAATGCAGGTAGGGTCTTTGTGTGTGAGAGAAAGGCAGAGAATCACTACATGGTGTTGTCATTCATTAATTTAAAAAACACAGAGAAAAATTTGTACAAGCTGGAAAGATTATAGATACGTCAGAGAATTGAAAAGGAGGCTAGAAGAGTGCTGAAATTTTGCCCTTAAACAAATAAATTGCAGTGGAGATTCAATGGGACTTCTGCCTCTTGTCCTCTTTGCTCTTTTACATTTTCTGTCCTAGGAAAAAAGGTTGCTGCCCAAAATATCCTTAGGAATAATAATTATAAAAACAAATATAGATTTAATTTCATCTCTTAAAAGATGCCTAGCTAAAGCAAATCCCCCTTTTCAAGTAGATTAACACATTGATTTCATACTCTGCCTTAAAGGAAAGATAAACTAATCCTTCTGTAGGGCATTATATTTGGCAAATCCTCACTTGATCTTTGTTTTCTGAACAAAACGAGTTATGTGTGTGTAAATTACTCTCTGTTTAAGTTGTGATTTATCTAAAAATATGGAAGTTTCTGCAACTGGTTCTTATTTAGAAAGTGTTCAGTTTTAATATCTAAGAAGTAGTTGATGGCATCTGAAAAGCTGAACTGTGAGGAGTGATGTACAAATGCAGATGAAGAAATTCTGAGGGACAGAAAGGCCTTATCACACCATCAGGTTTGTTCTTGAGACTCTGTCTAAATAATAAGATTAATAAAATAATTTTTGTAATAGTACTAACAAGTAGTTAAGATATAACATTATTATGAAACATTGATAAATAGAATTTGATTTTTATTCTAAAACATAAGCAAATTAACAAAAAATGGGCAAAACATTTTTAAAGGACATGAACCTGTACCAGTAACACTTCACCATAATGTTGTAAGGCTACACAGGGCTGAATTATTGGCATCAGTAGAGGTCAAGGTGAGCGCAGTGATCCACCTGCTGCTATGAAGCTGCTAGGTCAAAATCTGAAAAAATCTGCCGCTTTGAGTATATTTATGTCTCTGTGTGTGTATGCATAAGCATATAATGTGCTTATATGGACTATGTGCTTATATAGATAAATGCAGATATGTAAATATATGTATACATAGATGCAGGTACCGATATATATATGTATATAGACACATATGTGTGTGCATGTGTACACATAGATGCACATATACGTAGATGTATATATGCACATAAATATCCTTGCATAGGAACATATTATGTGGAAAATACATATTATATCTATATATGCATGTATTTCCTAATGAAAATAATTTTGCTCAATTACAGAGCAGAAATTGATATAGTTTCACTTGGAGTTTGCTTAGAAAAAAAAAAAATTACTTGCATTTTCTTTTATGTTATTCCAAGCTTTCTTCACTACCACCTCTACTTTCTCTTCCTCAGAGGAAAAAAAATTAGTATGAGGAAACCTCAAATAACAAATGTAAACCCCCAATTTTCTTCTAGAAAATGGGCAAAAGTGACTGTAAATAAAAGACCAATGTATATATTCAGATGTATAACAGTACTTATTCTTGCAATGTGATCTTCCCAAATTTATTATTTGTGTAAGAAAATATGACAACAAGAAGGCAACTAGAAATATGTAATGGACTATCTTCAAAGAGGATCCTTTTATTTCTCACACAGTAGTAGGTGATAAATGGTTGTATTGTTAGTGCTTACTACTTCTGGGTTTTTTTGGGTTTTTTCCCACCTTAGAGCATATCTCAAATTGCAGACTAATAGCCCTGGTGATAAGACACCTACACCTGACACAGCTTCTTTCCATCTCCAGAGGCTGAAGGTATCAAATACCCATCACCAACATGAATTGGGGAAGAATGTAAATATTTTTCTCCTTGATTAAAGTTTTAATTTTATTTTTAGATCATTATAGACAATATATTGTTATAATAATATTTAAAAAAAAAAATCTGGGGTTTTGTTTTGTTTTGTTTTGTTTTTAACTCTTGTTACAGGAATCTTTCTTTTCTTGCTCTGAAGCTATTCTACTGAACCTCAGAAGATGGGAATAGTCAAAGAGCCCATACAGGTCTTGTCTGAAGATGAGCAACCCAAGTGTTGTAGTGACCTATTTTTTACTTCAGAGATGCAAAGTGAAAAACTCTCATCCTGAATTTTAACTTGAAATTAGTAACTAATGTGACATACTAGAGTTATACTACTTTCTGGAGAATTTTTAAGCATCAGCAAAACCTCTGCAGTGCACAGAAGGAAGGCTTCTACTTGAAAGGCATGATTATGGTTCAATCACTGTTCAAAGTCTGAGCTGTCTCTGATGGTTCAGATAGATAGGGGAGGATGTTCTGTTGAGAGTAAAACTTGGATTCAGTGCAGAACTCAAATGCTATGTATCTGCAGGCACATGTATTTGCATTTTTATTTCTGTTCCCTGTTAGATATGAGAAGGGTTTTCTTGCTTTATAGCATTTTTGTAAAGATAAAATTTGTGACTTTGATGCTCATGATGTTATATTCTGATGCTGCATATTTAAGGGCATGAATACATAGAGACAAAGTATGTAGGAGACTTTTTTATACTAGGATTAAATTTTAATAAACAAATTCTATTAGAAAATTAAACAGGTGAAAATTGCTATGAAAATGAGCTAGGGACAAGAAAATAAAAAGCAAATGGTTATATTGTGTTTCTCTGAGAACTGATAAGTGGTTCATTGAAAATTTACACAAAAGGAAGGGAATCAGGAAACATTACAGTAAATCTGAAGCCATGCATTCATAGACTTCAGGATGATTTTGTAGAAATAAATGATTCATTAGAAATCTATTTCAACAGCTTTATGATTCTGCCTTAGGTTGCATGTTGGACAGTTTTGGATTGGTAGGTTGCACTATATTAAATAGCACAAAAAAAATTAAGCCTAGCCTTCAAACTCAATAAATTTTTTCTATCTTTCCTAATCAACAGAACTTCCTATAAAACTCAGGAACTTTCAGTTGAATGATAGGTCACTCTCAATTGAAAAAGCTTGTTTTCCTGTAGTTGAGACTCTTTGCAAAAGGAAGTGTGTTCACATTCCTGAAAAATGAAGAGCTATATTGCAGGGAAGAGTTAATAGAGGCACTCACCTGGGTCAAGTCATGTTTCCCATAGACCCTGAGAGCAATGTTCTTGCTTCTGTGGGTTGCTCATTGCCATGGAAATCTGTAATTTTGCACTGCACCATGTTAAACACTGTTGGCTTCTAAGCCAGGACCAGCACGTGATACGATATGGCATCAGCTATTTCTGATAGTGGGCAAAAAAGACGAATTTTTTTCATAACATGAACACTTGCCTGAAGTCCTACAGGGAGACAATCAGTGTAAATTTCTAGTTTAATTGTGATAAATAAAGAAATAAAGCAACTGTGATATTTTGAACAGAAATAAAGAAATTTTTCCCCCAAACTTAGTCTTCCACTGGAAATTGGCTTCCTGGATATCTGTTTTCAAGTCACTCTCACTCCAAAAAAATGTTAATGGATTTCTTTCTTGTGACAAAATTTCCCTCACTTATTCTCTAAACAGATTTAAAACAAATTCTCCCTGAACAGCTACAAGAAGTTTTTCAAAAAAACGTGGAGTGGTTTGGGTTGGAAGAGGTCCTAAAGATCGTGTAGTTCCAACCACTTCCACTAGATCAGGATACTCAAAACCCCACTCAGCCTGGCCTTAAGCTCTTCCAGAAATGGGGTGTTCACAACTTCTCTAAGCAAACTGTGCCAGTGTCTCACCACCTGTCAGACAGCTGGTGACCACCTGAATGAAAATTGGTCTATAGGAATAAAAGCTCTTGAAAGATTTGAAGGAAATACATAGCTGGAAATAAATTAAAACCAATTGTAGTCAACCCTCTTTAATTTCAACCAGAAGGTCATCATGAAAGACATACACACTTTATCTTTTGAGGCAGGAATCTTAGAAAGGAAGACCTCTGTAATTTTGATACTGTGTGGCATATAGACTAGAAAATTATAAGCTTCAAGAGATCCAGTGGTACAACCATGCCTAAAGTTCTGCACACACAGGTTAAAGGATGATTCTATCAATGCTTTATGTATCAGTCACTACAATCATGAAAGACTATTCTACACTATAGTTCACTTTCTTAAGTGCATACAGTCTCATAACTTAATTTTTTTATGCAAAAAGCTCTAGTAGGTTCTACATACTCAAAAACTTTAAAAATATACATTTCACAAGTTATAGTGGTGAGATTTTTTTTTTTTTAGTATTATTGCAAAGGATAAGAATGTTCCTAATATTATTTTCTCTGCTTCTTTTTTCCTTTGGCATCTTTGCAAAGCCATTTGAGAACTGAACCTTCAATGAAATAGCAAGGAAATTTTGCTCCTGAGAAGCATTTTTTGGAGCATTTTTTAATCAGTGAATAGCAACAAAGACATCTGTGACTGTCTTTTCTACTGGGAGTATCAGTTCTGTGTTTACACTTGCGCCCAGAAACTGCAGCTTGGTGACTCGTGCTGCTCAGAAACAGACACATTCTGTTGTTTTTATTGATAGCACTTTAATACTTTTTCACTTCCATATGGACAAAACACATCACAGACTGCCAGATCCTGCTGTGTGCACTAGGTTGTAGACCTAGATCTGCTACTGTTTTCCTCATGCCTAAAGTAATTCAAGCACATTCTCCACATGAATCACATTGTCTGTGTTGCTTCACTGATCTGGAGTATGACACAGTATATATATCAAATGCAATTTAGATGGTATGTTTTGATATGTCATTGGCACAGGAGCTAGGAGCAATAGAATTGCCGTAACAGGACAGAACCAATGGTCCATCTAGTCCAGCATCCTGCCCGAGGCAGTGGTTGCACGCTTCAAGAGGAAAGCACGAAGGCCTTGGCATGCACACAAAATTTAACCGTGGAAGGAAATTGCTTTTTGATTCTGTCTGTTGCTCAACTAATGCTACAAAGCATGAGCATTACTTGTCCCTGTAATTGTTATCCTAGTCAGTGGAACTGTGCATGATAGCCTAATTTATAAATGTCTGATCCTTTTTTGAAAAGTGTCACGCAATGTTGTGAGGGTTACTGTGAACACATACGCAGCATTACTGAAATGACAATGAATTTTTTTCTTTCCATTTATTTATTATTTTGAATTATAAAAGATTTTTCAGCAGGTGGTGCTGTTGCAGAGATCTGTATTAGTTCTGTTCAACCCAACATCTGGGCAATTAATTCTTTTAAGGATGGTCTATTGTCAGGTGTAATCTGTTTCTTTGGTTTAATGAAGGTAATATCAGTAGAGTTGACTCCCCTTTTTAAAGATGACTAATTTATACATTTTTCTATCTTAGATTCTGCTGCTGCTCCTGTTCAGTGCCCATGAGCTAAGAAGTGATACTAGCAAAAATGCAAAGTTGCAGATGCCATGTAACAATTATTAGGCTGTCTTGAAATTTGGTGTTGAAATTTGGTGTTCAACAAACTAAATTATCTCAATACTTGCCACATCATAGCAATGAACAATAGAATTCTAAACATACAAGTTTTTTCATCAATACATGTTTCCTACCCCATTCCTATTTTGGAGAAATTAAAAATCATTTAATACCACACATCATAGATACAATTATCTCTAGGTTGTATCTATTTTCATCTGTTTGCTCAGATCCTCTGTGAGACGTTGATTCCCTCATCCTGCTGTGTCCTTCCTCTACAATCACCACAAGGAAATGTCCTCTCCTTCCTCTTCCAGCTCAGTGAATAATCAAAAATCACCAGTGGATAAATTTGAAATGAGTGTTTGAAGGACAAAAGTCTTTCCTTTCTGATGATACTACCACATAACAACTTTGTGGAGAGGTCCAGGGCAGGTTAATGCCTTCTTATACTGAAAAGCAGGAGAAACAAACTTCTTAACACCAATTTGTAGGTGTTAAAAAGGGCATTCTTTATTCAGCATGCTGGACACTCATTAGAGGACAACTCTTCTAATTGAACATGCCAAATGACACACAGACAGGGCTTTTGATTACTCATACTGTTTATATATTCATTAGCTATTCTTGCTTAATCAACACATATTCCTTAGTTTGCTTTACATAGTCACACTCTTTATGGAAATCCTTTTTTATTCCTTCCAGGTCTTTGTCATCTTGACCTCAGTTCTTGAGCAGGCACAGCATCGTAGTGTTTCATCACTAAACACTGTAATGTTTGCTCTTTATCTTATTTGGGTTCACAGGGCTTAGTTTACATCCTGTTTGTTTGAATTATATCCCTATCTAATTCTCTAGGACTTCTCTATTTATCCTTATTTGGGTATTCCAGGATACTCTGAATAAAGTTTTATTTCTCCTATCATTTTTGCAATCTCTTGAGCTGCTGTTGTGGGATCCAGCAGAATCCACGTATGAGTACCATGTCTTGGGACTCACTATTTTATTTCAAAAATGCTTGCTTGAACACTATCCTGGCAAAATGGGAGAAAAATACAACTATAGTGACACAAATTATAAATCCAAAGTATTTACAATCAATCCTCTTTCTGCATTAAAAGAGTCTTGGAGATGCTAAATTATTGTTCTGCATCAAATAGAACCATTTGAAAGAAATAAAAATTACTTGCTAAGCAAACCTTATGCCAGCAGTTAGACAGACACAGATTAACAAAATGGAGATATGTACAAATAACTGTAAAAATAGCAACCAATCTGCTTTAATTCATGCAAGTCAGAACTGTGAAAACAATTATTATCAAATTCCGTATATATTTAGAATTCATAGTTTTCTAGATGATCTAGCATCTGGTGGCAACAAAGTATAAATGAATAAAATAATTAAAGCAATTAAGCTGTGTGAAAATGTTACAGTTTTTTAGGAGTGGGCAGAATTTTCCTTTCCCCTACCAATGAATGAGGAGCTAATGGCCCTTATCTTTCCCCACTGCAAATATCAACAGAGTAGATCATGAGTGAAGGGGATTACGTAGCAACATTTCATCACTGGGATGGGTGTGGTGAATGGGAAGGGGCACTTGGTTTTCAGCTTGTCTGGGTGAGAGGAGGACTGCTGGGGACAGAAGAAGAGAGATGCTTCTCGAGGAACCTCTTCCCTACAGGTTTGGTCTCCTTCCCTTTTCCTCTCGTTTTCCAATCCCTGGATTTTCGGAGTTCCCAGTGCTTATGAGAGAGAGAGACAGAGAGAGAGAAACTTGCTAGCTGGGGCCTTTTGCATCTGCCTTCCTGAGATGGCAGCGGCTGCCGGCCCGGGCATGAGGAGCCCCCACAACATTGGCGACTGCCAGCTCAGAGTAACATCCCTCGTCCAGCCATGGACTAAGAGAGAGTGTTGTCCATAGAAAAGGATCCCAGCTCTTTCCCTCTTTGAGTGGCTTCTCCCAACTGACTCCACACCGACACCTCTCCACCCACTCCCGGGGGCACTGCTCAGCACCAGCCAAGGAGCAACATCACCACCTGCTGTCCATAAATATTACTGCACCCAATGGGAGCAGAGACTGCGGGGGGCTCAAGGGGGGATTAGCCCACAGATTGATCATTTAGTTCTGGTTGCTTTGTTTCTCTTGAATAGATATATTATAGATATATTGTAGTTAAGAACTGTTATCCTTTCCATCTTAATGGAAATCTTAATTAAATTTTGTTTGAATTTAAAGAAGGTTTGTCTCCTTCTTTGGTTCCTAGTCCAACAAATTTCCTAATTTCCTCTAAACTAAGACAGAAAAAAACTAAGTTTATAGAATAGACACAATATACATGAATTTCATAATCTGCAAGAGAAGCCAGATTGAGATAATTCATTTTTTTCCTATCACTGTCTGATTCCAACTGAATCTTGGCCAGAGAACATTTAAAGTCTAGCATATCTTCACCATTCACAGGCTCATGTCAAATGTTGATTTCATGTCATGTTTGACAGATGCTTTAGAAGAATGGAGATAGTGGGAAGAGGCAAATGATTTGTAGACCTGGTTTGAATAAGTCTGTGATGCACATAACTTGCAACATCTAAAGGGATCTTGTTACAGAAGATTATGCTAGACAAGACTTATTAGATTTATTTAAATGGAGCCCTTCACAAGAAAGAGTTGTTCTGTACTGTAAACATTGCGTGCTGTTCATTGATAGATCTTTAGTTGTAATGCAAGTTCTGTTGCTCAGTGTATATAGGGAATCTTTTTCCATAAACAAAGTAAAGTTTGATTTTGACTCCTGACAATATAGGAGATACAGAAATACAAACATTCCTTCCTTTCTACTGTGCAAAAAGGTTTATGCTCCTTTAAGTATGCAATCCTCTAATTTATATTTGAAATCTTAAAACATGAAGATTCAAACCTGCCCTTCAAATCACATTGGTGTAAATCATGGTGCATGTATTTATTCCTCTAACAATCATTTAAACATCTAGATAAAAAGTCTTATTAATTTTTTGCTAAATTATTTAAACTTGTAATAACTATAATCTTTTTTCCCTTTTTATTTCAATCCTCCCCAAAAACTACACAAGGTAAGGAGTGTGTTTCACTTGATACTTTGAACATAGATGTAGATGTTCATCCCAAAAAATTCATATTCAGTTTCACTTACTACTATTTTTAAATACAATTAAAAAACAAAACAACAACAACAAAAATCTTCATATGAATATGATGTTTGGGAGAAAATTGACTTATTCTTGTACTTTTTTTCCCCCACTTTCCCTTCCTCTAGTAAATACTGAAAACCTTAAGTAACCACTTCTGATGTAGAGTATCTCCCATCTAACACTGAATTTTCTAGAGTCTGTACATAGTACTGTGAATAGATGTATTATGCATTAGGATATTTGGAAAAGACCATTAGAGAAAACTCATTTCATTTTATACTATAATGATGGGTGAGGAGCAGTTAAAAACACTGTAATAAAATTTTCTTATTATTTCCTCATAAGATCTGTGATTTATTTTTTTTTTTTTTTTAGGATTTGCAGGATTTTACAAGCAGAATTTTCTGTGGACATGTAGGATGTTTTCAAAAAATTAAGTCCATCAGTTTTTTGATTAATTTTATTCTTATGAAACATTATCACTGATCTGAATTACAGTTTACTTAAACTACAGTCTTCTGATATTTACAGAGATGCAGATAATAGACTGTTATTCCCCATGGTATCACTTTGATGAAATTGTACATTTATTGTTTTTTTATTAGCTTACCCACTGGAACATCATTTTTACATAAAAAATCCTCCTAAAAGTAGGTGATCTCCTGGCTTCAGGCAATTTTGATTGCCCCATGTTTATGGATATAAAAATAATATAACCATCATATATTTATTAATTTTTTTTTACTGACCTCATGTCGTTAAACCATATGGAATATGTTTCACAAACAAGATTTCAGAACTGGCATTTTTTTATCCCTGCTTTGTGGTATCAAATTTAACTCATGACTTAACATTGAGTATGTAATGTGATACTTATGGAAGGATCAAGCCTTCACATTACTGTTACAGTGTCTGGGTTCCAGAGGAATCTGCTTTTAACAGCCTCCAGGCAGTAGAGTCTGGCTTTTATAGCAATGTTCAAGTAGCTATGGTACTTGAATGGTGGCAACTTAGAGCTTCTGCAAAGATTAGATGAGCTTCACTGCAATTTGCTCTTGTCCACATTGTGTTTTCCCTCTTAGCAGAAATACTGAAGCTGACCGTCACCACTGACTTGCTCAACAGATAAGATACTTTATTATGACAATTAATTGTAATATTTGTTAACAGCTGTTGTCCATCTCCTTCATCTCTCTTCTTCCTCCTTCAGCATTCCAAAGACAAATATTTTGACCACTGTTAGGATTAAGGTTGCGTCTCATGAAATCATCTTCATCATCTGTTCTGTTTGTTATTCATAAAGAGTTTTCAAGATTAAAAAAAAAAAAAAAGACTATGATTAAAATGTTTCTTGCAATAGTGGCATATGAGACTCAGTTTTAAATAATCAAACTCTCCCTGTCATATTCAAGAAATAAAGTTCCTTTTTGTTTATTCCTTTTTGAATTGGAGATTGCCTGATTTGGTACAGCTCTGGAATGTGTGTTGTAAGTGACATATAGTAACATTTCCTTGTCTTTAGGACTTATTTTAATTTATCCAATTAGTTTTCACAGTTATGTTTTTATCCAGGATAACAGATTTATTTCACAAACAGGCACCACTGCATGACATCCCCTCCCCACCTTTGACTGGTAAATCTCTGAATTAATACTCTCATAAAATATCCTTTACTGGTTTCAGGAAATAGCTTCAGAATCCTATTATACTCAAATAAACGATTTTACCTCTTTTTAGATAAAAGGTTCTGCCATGGTTGAAACAAGTACCTCACTGGCCCTCTTTGGTATTGCCCTTTATTGGATTCACCCACACTTTCACATGCAGTCACATAACTGGTCTCACTCTTAGTTTTGTACATTAATGAAATTGAAAGTTACTTTAATCTTCAAGTTTAAATCAAAATTATTTTTAGTATAAATTATATGCACAGAATTCTTTGATTCTCCATGACATCTTTTCATTGACATTANATATATATATATATATATCTACAGCAGAAAAATATCTCATCTTTGTGTTCTAAGTGCAAAAGTCTCCTAGGTTTCTCAGGAGATATGTTCAGACTCATAGTTTAAAAATGCTAATAGAGCCTATTCAGCTGAGCAGCCCTAGTGGCAGAGCTATCATAAATAGGAAATCAATAAACAAATTTGATTTGGTTTCAGACCTTTAGGATAATATTTAGAAGACCTCCAGGACAATGTTTTATCTTCAAGTGTGGGTTTTTTTCCTTTCTATTCACGGGGCATATCTCAGACAAGTTTT
>VXAU01003989.1:0-34989 GCA_013399695.1 Formicarius rufipectus | reverse complement strand
GCCAGAGAATTTGATATAACCCAGCTATGGATCCATAGATATGAAAGAGACATTTTCTTCTGCAGATATTGAAGTTTGTTTTGACAAGAAAAGAAATGAGAGGACGAGAGCACCAGTCTTTCCCAAGGTGGACAGCAGGCAGGTTCCATATTTTATAATTCTGCAATGACATTTTATATTTGCTGNTTTTGAGAAAACTACACCCACAAACAAACTATGATTTTTTCTGTCATTTTGTATTGTGTTGAATACATGTTGTAAAATGCCTCTATACTGTACAAGGTCTTAGTTTTATAACCAAGTGACCTTCAGGGGACCAATATACAAACAATGGATTTGTTGCACGGCAGGTGTTTAAGATAGCCAGTGAATATTATCCTTGAGCAATGGTTATCTTAGCAGAATGATAAACTGTGTGTTTTTATTGGTTTATTATGCATATAGAGCTATGATTACACTTTGGTGTATAGCAAGTCCTATAAATATGCTAAAATGAATATGCTATTTAAATGAATAAATACATTTTTTGCAATTGCAAGGAAACCTATTACTAGAGACAGTTTATAAATACACTGAGGAGTATGTGAGCTTGGATTTAAGGGGAAAGTAATACTGAAGAGCTCAATAGAACATTGCTCTTTCCCAATTTCAAGTGCCTATTCTTTGCTGCCCATTTCATATTTTACTGATCTATTTTCTATAATGAGTCAACTTTAGTGTCACCTGAAGGTTAGACCTTGCATCTCTAATGTAGTTAACAAATAAAATACCTTTTTGCCGCTTGTATCTCTGCATTGGAGCTTGACACACCATTGTAGAATGCAGGTTTTTCAGGTCATCAGTAAAAAGTAAGGTAAGTAAAGCTTCATTAATTGCTTCTAATGGATTTTGTATTTGTAAATTCCAGAAATTCAAAAAAATAGCCAAGAGATCATTGCATATCCAGGCAAGAATATTTCAAAACATAGTTTTCTAAGTAGTAAGTGGAATGAAAATAACACAATTTCTTCACCTGGAATAGCAGAGTACTCACAAGGGAAGAGGGAAAGGGTTTTTCTATGGCTCCAACACACGCAAGAACCTCTGTGTAATCAGAATTTCCTGTACCTCTATAAAATATTTTGTGTGCATGTAGTTAGCTTAAATACCTCAGTATCTTATTTGAGAATATCTGAGGGGGACAAATGATAAGAAAGCAAGTAGGATAATGGCAGAGTTGACAGAAAAATAGTGTAGTTTTGATGAACTATGGCATTTCTGGCAGTATTGACTTGTGCCTGATGTCAGCCCTCTACTTTCTCCCATTCATAAGCACTGCTGGGTGCATAGTGCAGATAAGTTCACTTCTGTGCAGAGGGGAGAATATCAAATGAATGTGAAGAAAACAAGCTCCTTGGAAGAGAGATTTCACACTTTTTCCAATTAAACTACTCAGTAAAAAAGATCTAGAAATGACCAAATGTAGCCTTTTAAGAATTGATTTCCAGTCTATATAAAATAGAATCTCTGCTAGCTTGGACTTACTGGATCTTCAGCATCCTGGGACTCTGCTCCCCAGACAACATGTCCTGCTGTGTTAACGCAAACTGAAATCAATGGCAGTTTAATTTAATGTGACAGATTGCAACCTATGATGGCTAAGGAATGGACAAACCACCATTTGAGATGTTTCTGTGAGGGGATGACTACCCCCGGTCTAAGTGCAGAATGGACAGGTGAAGGCAATTGCTGTTAGTATCCATCACAGGGAAATCCAAAAAGGACCATCAGCTTGAACCTTTATAGTGAATGGGGAAAAAAACTGTATTTGACCTAGGCTACAGTGAACTTAGAATTTTGTTGAACCTAGCATTGTATGAGAAAAGGAAAGCACACATCCCATAATGCATCCTGTACTAGTTTATTTCTTTTTTCCTTCACAGACCATTCACTTAAGGTTTCAACCACGTGAGATTTTATATCAAAACTCTTTGTAAGAAAATACAAAGATCACAAAGTGCAATGTCTTACTTACAGAAAGAAAGTGTGGTTCAGTTCACTGCTTCTACAAAGTACAATTTAAAGTTCAAAGCATCTTTTCTGGAGCTTTTAGGACTAACAGAAAGAAAAGCAGTGTCAGGTGGTTTTGATTTGTGATTAACTTAGGTATCTGCATGTTCAAAAAGACGCACTATAAGTTTGATTTAAACAAGCAGAGGTGACCATGTTTCCCTCTACAATAAAACTCATCTGCCTGCTCCATAATATATTTTTATTTTTCCTCTACGTAATAGGAAGCAGTGTTTCAGAGATTAAAAAACTGAATCACCACAGACCAGGAGTAAATATTTATTTGTACCTAACATTTATGCAACACTTCTCATTCACAATGCAAAAATATTTTGTTAGAGAAGCATTACTACTCTGATGCTATGAAATAAAACAAAATACTGACTTGTTTACTACAATGGAAATAAATAATGGAGCTCAGGTCCTCTGATTTCCCATCCAATCTCCACGCACTGAAAGCTCAACTATTTCTATATGCTATTAATAATTTTTATTGCATCCTGAAATCCACCAGAGGTTTGTGTCCTAGCTTTCTGGCATCGGTAGGAACACATAAAAAGATACTCTCCAATGAGTAGCCGATCAAAAGCAAATACTTGACTTCTGTAGTAGTTCTAAGTTTTGACTAAACTTACAGCAATAAGTCTAGTGTAATTTTTGTGAAATCTAAACCATTTACCAAGTTCTGAAGAAAAATAATAAATTAAATGTACATGAACACACTGATGGAAAATGAAATCACATGTATAGCAACACATCAGAAAATGTATTTTACCAGAGATTCCTGTGTAAATACCGATTTGATTGCATCAGCTTAAATCACATTGCAAAATTGGTTGCTTTCTCTGTTTATGATGAAACTGGAAATGGAAGCATTTTTTTAGCTTGTAAAATATTTGAGAATATACTCTGACTTGCAAAAAAGAAAAGATACATAGGTGATGAGATCAGAAAGTGTAGTTAACATAAGTGGTAATTTCTGTATGGGTCCTAACCTGACTTAAAATTATCAAACCAAAAATATTTTAAAACTGAGATCTTCAAGTTCATATTTGTAAATACTGCTGAAAGGTACAAGTGAAGTCATTTTACACTGAACAGTTCAAAAAGCATACTAATGGAAACTTCACACATAAACTTTATATATGGACAAGGCTAAATATCCATGGTAAGATCAATATTTTATTAAAATTAATTAATTAATAATTAATTAAAAATTTCAGATAAGTAAGAATATTTTTAAAAGTGAAAATAGCTCATTAAAGAGAATTGAGTCACTAGTTTGATATTTATGGTCTTGTTACAAGTCACAAATATCTAGTTCCATTCTTCTTAAATATTGGAAAACATCCTATATTTTGTGCAAAGTGTGCCTTGTTCTTTCTTCTGAATGAGTGAATAATTTTTTATTTTCACCCTTTCTTGTACTAAGTCTTGATATGTAAACCACAAGGGACATTAACTAATTTTGATGAAGTAAAAATGTAGCAAAATAACATATTCGGAATGGACCATCATTTAACCAGACTCCAGGGTCAGATTCAGTTTTCATTAATGGATAGGCTGCATAGGCTGTCCTGAGATTTATGCCAAATTTATCCTTCTTCTAAAGAACAGACAGTCCAAAGCAGAGAATTTTATAATGTGATACCAATTAAATAAGCAGCAAACAAGTTATTTTACTGCACATTAAATAATTAATACCTGGAATAAATAAATCAAAACACCCACAAGTAAACAATGGAACAAAGAAGCATAAGAACAAGAAATGCATTACACAAGCTAATATAATGTATAAGCTGCATTTTAAATGGAACATAGAGTTAAACTTATGGAGGCATAAGTCTTTTGGAAACACGTAATGTCCTTCTGACAAATAAGTGAACAAAAGATGAAATATGGCACCCTTGTGTCCAAATGAGAAGGTTTGCCAAAAGCCAACCACCCTTTCATCTGTCCTTCCAGTCTGTTTGTGTTTTGGTTTTTGAAATTTTTCTCACCATTTCTTCTGCTTCTCATTTTTTGTTTGCTTCCTCACCTATTTCTTTATGGTTTGTCACAATGTTGAGCTCCAACAGACTCTAAAGATAAAGTCACTTCTTAGCTCACTCCTAAACCTAAACCTAAAGTGTGTTATAAAGAAACAAGGTGAGGGGGAAAGTGTTGGCTTGGACTCTGGTTTTCAAAGGATTTAGAGGGCTTTCTTCCTGTAGCAAAGTTAAAACACAAAACATGGAAAAGATTAATGCCTAAAATATCTCCAAAATAGCCCTCTGTTTTGAGATGTTGTTAAGAATATGGTAGGTCTGATGTTCTGTTAATATTCCTCATAACTGAACCAATCTTTTTTGACAATATTTGTCCAAACTGGGCAGGAGGAGAGACCTATATTTTAGTTTTCCATCCCAGTTTTGTCATAAAGTCACTGTGATCCCATCTCAAAAACTTAGTGTGGATACTGGACTTTCCACCACATGAATAAGTGGTTCTATCTGCTCACAGCCAAGCCCCACAGAGACAGAATTCTAAGCCCGAGAGATGTTCTAACTATACCAGCATGATACCACTTCTGAGATAACTACCTCAGTTTTAATTAGGAGCAACTGTTTTGGCACAATGTAACATCATTGTACATACATTCTGAATTTTGGACAAATTTAGCATTACTTTCAAGATATTTTCTCAAAGTAGACATGTCTTGGATGACTTTGAGCAGACCACGAAGCTATTGCAGCAAGAATAAAAGGCCTGGGATAAACTTTAGTCTAACCAGATAATCTTTGACATATACATGAATGATGCATTGGATGCAATGCAACCAACTTAAAATCTTTTTATTCTTTTCCTTTCATCATCATGTTAATCTCTTCTTACATGTGCTATATAACATTAATGAGAATGAAAGGAGAAAAACTGAGTCAATTCAACCAGCACCTGTTTCCTCTGCATGTACAGAGGAATAAACACTGGGCTAGTGTGGACCATTCGTTGGGCAGACCCTGAGTAGATGGAGCCAGAGTGTTTGTTTCTGAATGTCCTACCCCACAGTAAGGGCCTGTTGGGGTAGTAAACATACATACTTGCACACTAAAACTATGGCATTTACACATGCAGGGAGAAAAATCTGTCTTCAGCCCTGAATTTCCTGAGGAAATGTCAAGTCCTCAGCTGAGTCCTGTGTCCCTGACAGTGAGTAAACTAACGTACCAAAATTACTGCAACAGAACTGATTCATAATGCTACAGTAAGTGAATTCTGTCATGATGTTAAACCTTCAGTAAAGGAAGAGACAGAAGGCATCTGCTATGATTTTCAAGACTGCCTGACATCACTCCTTGTTGTAAAGCAATACACAGTCACTGTAGTGGAAATACCAACAACTGGATACAAGACCTCAGGAGAGCCTGCTGCAACTGGACTGTTGAGGTTTTTGTTTTGTGCTTAAAAGGTTGTAAAATAAGTCACAGTTCCTCTGTTGAGGCCAATATGACATTTTTTCTCTTTGTTCCTGGTACCACAGGGCCACAGAGATGAACTCTATTCCTTGTGTGCTCTCTAAACCACCCATAAAGCATTAGGGCATCAAATAAGTCTGGGACAAGTGTCAAACACAATTTCTTACCAAACACTTGTTGATCTCAGACAAATACCAAAGGAGTCTTACCCTCTAATCTCTATATATTAATGTCTAAATAATATTCTAATATTCTGAGTAAGTATTTAACTAATTTTGTATACTCAGGATGTGACCACTTGAAATGTAACTGGAATTTGCCTATATTATGGTCATTTAAAGTGGATAGGAGGATTCACTCCAGTGGGTACCTTAGTCTGAAGCAATGTAAATACACATACAGACTGTTGGGTGTGTTTCCTTCAGTCTCTTTTACTGGAGACATTGCAGTTCAAAGAGGTATTCATCCTGTGATTCTTTAACTTGAAAGTTGGTACTTAGATTGTAAAACTACCAGGACACAGGTGCTGTTTCATGATTATTTGCCATTAACATGGTAACATGATCCTTGGCACAGTGTAGGCCTGTGGCAACTGTTGACTTCCAGACAATTTCTAGGCATTGATGGGATTAGAAGTGAGGTCCTTCCCAATTGGAGATTGGATCCTGCCACCAATTTTTTTAACACAATTTAACCATGAGTATACAAGCTACAAAATTTCTTTTGTTTGTGATCTATTTTGACTACCAAAATTCTTCTAAACGTGGAGAATGCCTTATCCATGTGCCCAACCAAGCCGAAGGAGAAAAATGGTCAAATTTTAGACACCTCAATTTTGCCTGCATCTTTTGCATGAGGAGGCAGAAGACACCATAACTCAATTTTGTGAAGAGTTAAAACAAATATAGAGGACACAAAGCAGTTGATATAATGCCCTGAACAATTTAATTTACATGTGGGCAGTTGTGCCCATGAAGGCTCTAACAGTCTTGCCTTGTTATTTTTTTTAATCTATCTGAGCATGAGAAGATTGTACTATACTACATAACCTACATACTCTGTGTATTTGTAATGCAGAGCTTGAAAGTAATGGCCACCAATCACTCATCAGAACCATTAGCCCTGTGTGACAAGAACATAAATATACTGGTTTGGAGATAGATATACCCTTTCAGTTCCTAAAGCATAGCAATAAAAACTGCCTCTAACATTGTAAGACCATATCCACAGAAAAAAGGGCTGATCAGCATAGAAATATAGTGGAATAAAAATGCCAGTGAGAGTCTGTGAAGCTTCCATATATACTTTTGTCTGTTATTGCTTTGACTTAGTTAATGGTAATGAATTCTTTCTAACGCTTTTCCTGAGCCATGTCATAGACTTGCAGGTAAGGTAGAATAAATATTCCTCAAAACACTGTCACAAAAGAGTCCTTAAGGAAGGAGAAGCCATTGATTCTGTTACATTTTCATTATTTTGACATTGATCAGAAAAACAAGTACTGCATGAGTTCAGTGATACCCTCACTTTCAGATACAAACCAGTGCATAATTCCCACGAAGGTATGTATTCTTCTAGAGGGCAAGGCATAATATATAAAGAATGTACTTGTAAAAAAAAAAAAGTTTTTGAATATTTGAGATTTTTTTTTAATTTTTATTACTTTAATAAATTATCCTAATAAAATTACTAAGCACATTATTTGGTCATCATATTAAGAATACAATTATGCAATAGCAGTTATTAGTTATGCACTGCTTTGAAACCAGCTTGAAATTTCATAACATGTTTTGGTGTGTTATGAATCATACTTAGCTTCTAAGTTGTTTGAGTAGTGAGTTTTTTAATCTAAGTTGCATTTGCAGTGTGGAAAAGTGAAGGAAAGTTCATTCACTGTTGCATTTATTGCAATACAAAATGACATGCTTGTAAAAAATGGGTCCAAGTTGCCAAATTTAAAATATCCTCTAACCAATCAAAGTATGTTGATTGAGATACCTCCAAAATTTGCAAGTGTAGAAGATGGAAGGGTTCTAGACTGATAACACCGAAAAAAACTTTACTAGCTTTAAAAGTTTCAAAAGGACATATTCAAAGACAATGGGGTGGAGGAAATTTTGGATTGCAAGTTCAGAAGCAGATAATTTTTACTGTTACATAGAAATTTTCTATTTTACTTTTGACTGAAAACTTAGGCTCTTAAATACTGAAATTTTATACAAAAATATATTTTGCTAAGATTTTTTCTTCAAATTGAACTACTTAGTTGAATTTTTCTGATCTTAATCTATAATTGACTGGAAACAATATGTAATCATGTGAATGGGAAAAACAAGGGCCTAGGAAGGCTTAGGTTGTACCATTTTGTCCCTCTGTTTGTAGTGTTTTAATCAAATAGCTTCAGATGTCCAAACAGAAAGTCCATGTTGACTTCATAGCTGCACAAGATTTGCCTTTCACATTTCCCCCGTTTAAACTTTCTCCTGCATTCCAAACAAGACAAGCTCTTTTCTCTTTGATCTGACAGATAAATGAGCACCTAAAGCAATAGTGATTATAAGCTTCATTTATCATGACAATAATTTGACAAAAATTTATATTATAAAGATCCCTTAAAAATTAACCTTTTTTATTTGAATTTCCATACATTTTTGTCGGTATTTTTCATTTACAAATTCCTATCAAACTTGAAGAAAGAAATCTTAAAGTCTACCACAGATAAATTGGCTGAAAAAGACCAGAGATAGAGATCTATTACCGATGTAACCTGTTGGGTAGACACAACTGCATTTTCTGTTTCTAGAGGAACAAACTTATTTCATATTCTTCTACTCAAAAAGTTTTACTTCCTTTGTTCAAGGCTATGTAGCCATAGGTGGAGGTACTGAGGCATTTGTTGGTTTGGCATATTCCTTTTACTTTCTGAAACGGAGACACTTTATTTTGTCCTTGTGTTTTTTCCTCCCAACAAAAAAATGTTTGTTCTGTCCCTTGCAATCACTGATGTTAATGAATGACCTTCTTTGCATCAGAAACACCTCCTTTATAGAGCACACAGCTGTGACACCTAAACATTGACATTTAAAACATGCTAATGTAGGGTGGAGTGAAGCATGGTTTTATCCTAAATCACTAATGTCCAATTTTAATCTGATTTAGAGTATTGAATGTGATTAAAACTGATTATAAATGAGAAGCTTCTACTTAATTCAATCCAAAATCGTAACCTCTGCCAAACAGGATTTTTATTTTTCAACAATTCCTCTTTTTAAACCACTTTGCTTGTTTAGTAGTGCAGAGAATTTAAAAAAATGACAGGTTGCTCTTCAGCAAAAGAACCTTGGGTTCAGAGGTGTCATATGCTCATTTTACATATAGCCCACATATATATTTATATGACAATTTCCTCTTTTATTTGCCCTTTGTATTAGGAGAAAATAAAAGCCAAGGGTAAAAGGGATCAAACTGCCACTATTTTTAGCAGTTTGTAAATTGTTTGGAAACAGGTTGTCATTTCTGTGTTCAGGGCCATGGAAAAGCCCCAATGTCTCATAGGGGCTCGCTTTTTCCAATGGCTGCCCTGTGCAGAATATGAGATGACAATACCTTAGGGGACTACCAGAAAAATAGAAGTCTAGCTTGACTTTCTCTGTTATTTATTTTCTTTCATGAAATTAAATGACAGTGCACTGAATGACTCAGTTACAGACCATCAAAGACTTCCTAACTCAAATAAAGGAATTCTTAAGTCACTCAGATTCTTTATTTTCTCTTTAGCAAATTCTGAAGACTCAGATGCATCTTTGTTCTGGCTTTGAAGTTGGTAGATCTTTCACTAATATCATCATGCAATCTTAGAAGATCAAAGGGCAAAGGATCAGAAAAATAAAGGGAATTATTTGGGGGTTTAGAGATGAAAATTAATGTCTATATATTCTTTAGTACTATTTTGATATATATAAAACTCTAGCAAAAAAAAGTATTCTGTATTTCAAAACACAATGGGTAAATCAGATGTGAGTTGGCAGGTGCCTGGTAAGCCTAGGGGATATAGGTGTTAAAAATATCTGCAATAATTGCCTTAGACCTCCATAAGGGGGATATTCTTTGTATGTGTTGCCTCTTAGAGAGATTCACATGTTCATACCCAGCTGGAAGCTGCAATCACCGTCCACGGCTGACTACTTCCCAGGTATAATAAATACCTGTTAAATTTTCATTCCATGTAAAGGAAGTGCATCTCAAACAGATATCTGGTGCACCTCTTCAGAGGCAGATGAATCAATAACACAGTGCCTCTTTGGTAAGTAACTGTTGTGACCTGCTTGAAAAGGAGGTCACTGTCAAGGGTGCCTCCAAGGCATAGTCTGTTCAGCCAGCATGCACACCAGCTTCAGATGCTGATGGCATGGCAGGTTCATTTTAAAATGAGCCACTAGGCATGTAACTGGACTCAGGACTGCAGGGTGGAAACTTGTTCAGGCAACCAATCAAGTCAGTCTGTCTTAAAGGTCACAGAGGCTCTATAATAACAAAGACCTCATTGCCAAACTGTGTATTTCTTTTCCATTTTTCTCTTTTATTTTGTCTGTGTTAGCCTTCCTTCTCACTGCTTCACAATCTTTTCTCCACAGTAAATCACACCCTGAGCTTAGATAACCTCAAATAGATTCCCTGTGAGAAAGTCACAGTTTCATA
Organism: Formicarius rufipectus; assembly: GCA_013399695.1. Lineage (NCBI taxonomy): Eukaryota > Metazoa > Chordata > Aves > Passeriformes > Formicariidae > Formicarius > Formicarius rufipectus. Next base: position 24,787 of record VXAU01003989.1, on the reverse strand, counting down.
TGGACTAAATCTACTCTTTCTTCAGTGCATGGTGCAGAACAGGTTCCAGACCCGGTGCCACTGGGACAACCTCTAAGATGATTGCTCAGTGCTGGGTTTCTCTGCCACTCAGGTCTCCAGCAGAGGAGCAGAGCACAGCAAAACTCAGGGCATTTCCCACTTTCCTCCACATAGTTCAGTGGGGTGTCTGGGGACAGCAGTTTGACAGAGGGTTATATAAATTGGTACCGTGACTGAAGGCCTCCCTTACATCTGACTCAAAGCCTGTCTTTTCTCACTTAATTACCAAAAGTAGAACACAGGGTTTAGCGTTAAGAGTAGAGTTAAAATTTACTTTTGACAAAGACAAGGCTAAGATGCATAAGATATTACATGATTCTCCTTGGTGGGTGGCAAACCAACATTTTACAGTACAGAATCAGTAACAACATTGCACTAACTTATTCTTCTGGGGGAAGAGTTACCATGTCTGCACCCAGTGAAATGTAAAACAGTCACTTTCAAAATTTAGAATAGTTTAAAGCTCCATGTTTTCTTGCATTGTGATGCATGTAGCCTGGTGCCTTTTATTCACTCCTGCTCAATGATCAGGAGTGACAGCCCCTCTGCAGCTGAACTCTCATTGTTTATAGACCAGACCAGTAGACTTCTTGGATCCTAAGAGTATCCTAAGTCCATTAAGAAAAAAATTAGTATATTACAATTATTTATTTATATAGGTGTGTATACACACACACACACACACACATATATATATATATAATTTCTGGGGAAAAAAATACTTAAAATTTCATGGTAAAAGTGTCTGACAATTAAAGCCTGGGAAAGTGTTCTTAAAGTGGAAATTGTCAAAGAAAATGATCATGTTCACATAATAACAAAGAAAAGCAAATAATAGATTTTCTGGGTTTCTGTTTGAATTCAGAGAATCATAAAATGACTACCAAACTGTTTTTCAACAAAAAATAAGTCTCTTTACATTTAAATAGAACAATAAAGGAAAATATTTTAAAACTATTTCTATTAAAGATTTAAAATGCTTCAATCTGATATTTTGAGTTGAATGTCTCATTTATGGTGTCTGAATAAAAAGTAGAATGGTAAACTCTGGATTCTGATCAAGGACAGAAACTTAATCTCTTTTTCAACTCTTATGTTTCATTTTCCCAGGTTTCTTCCATGAGTTGCCATAATAACCATTTAATGGAGGAAGTTACATGAGAGACAAGTGGGCAGCATGTTGCTCTATCTGCCCTTCATGCATTGCTACATCTGCTCTGTTGGTATCAAGCCACCTTCAAGTTCTTGGCTCTGCTTTGAGTACAACACCAGCTCACCTGACTGATATGCCAAAACTGGTTGTGTCTCTGGTAGTTTCTACATAACATGTTTATTTTGACAAACTGATGCTTCACAAACAAAACATTGTTGTGAAATGGTAGAATATAAAGCAGACTTACCCATGCAGAAATGTAGGTACCAAAGCAAGTCCATCTGCTGTGTCGCTGTTGGCTATTTCCTGTTTCTCTGACGCTTTCAGCCACTCTTCAAAATATTGGCCTTAATACAACTCATTTTTCACTTCCAGTGGGCTATAAGTGTTCAGACAGATCAACAACTCTAAATTCTTATGACATACTAACTTGAAAATGTTAAGATGCCATTGCTTGACTGGAAATTATTTGGATTGATTCCTTGTCATGTATGGTTTTATTGTGTTTGTTTATTGTATAACCCAGGCACTTTGTTTTACAAGTCTTTCCATACAGGACTAGCTAACCCTGTATTTCTTTTCATTGTTATCTACCTCCAGAAGTTAGCAAATAGAAGATATTTGTTATAGAGCCAATACCAATAGTATCCAGCCAGCCGAAAATTACCTAACACGAAAATGCCTTTATATAAAATTCTGATATAATTTTAATTCAGTACCTCATTATTTTATTCATACGTAATGTGGTTTATCACATGCCATTTGTCAGAATCAGTTTGGATGTTTAAGAGCAGAGGATTATGCATGCTACTTTTTGACCTCAGCTGCAAAAACTTTGTATATAATTCTCTCACATGCTTGTATTCTGCATGACAAAAATTAATGAATACTAGGCTTACAAGGTGATTTACCGGTATTGATAAGTTGTCAGCATTGAATTGGAGCAAGTTCTACTGTTACAGATGCTGTGAACAAAGACAGAATGTTGCAAGCACTGGTCAAACAACTTGCTTATCAATTCTTTTTAGCAAAGAATTACATTTTGTTTTGGTTTTACCAAAAGGATACTCATGTAATAAAATATTTTGAAAGTTGTACATAAAATTATTTAGTTTTGAGATAGCAAGATATATTATTAATTTTTTACTGCATGTTAATGTGTACAGTGCAGTAAAACTGGGAAAAATACTAACCTTTGCAACATAATAGAATTCAAGATGTTCATGGGATAATAAGTGCTTGATATTGAAGGAAATTAATTTAAAATCTTGCCACAGTATAACTCAACACACAGACTGTAAAAGTGATTATGGCATGAAGAGAAATTGTTCAATTAAATCTCAGTGAAAAAGTTAATTTTCTGTCATTATCAGTATACATTAAATATCCATCCTCAGCACAACAACAACAACACTTCTAATAATGAAATGTGCCAAGAGACTACATAACCCCTGAATGACAAAATTCCCTTCACAGTAAATAAAATATATATATCAGTGACTCAAAATGTCAAAACTCCTTCAATTTGGTGCTGCCTTCAAGTTTCAATCCCAGCCTATGAACAGGGCATCATGTGTCATATTGTCCACATGAGATATGTCAAGCATGGGTTAAGTAGGTCTGCACTATGACAGTCAGACCAATGTTACCTGATTAGTGGTAGCAATTTATAATTATGGGACACTATTGTGTTTATCTGAATAATTTATGCAAATTCAAAGTGATGATAGATTAAAGACTATATGAAAGGATGAAATTTTGGAATATATATATAGATGTACATATAAATACACTGCTCAAGTTTTTCCCTAATTGGTACAATTTAGCATTTACTGATTCAGCAAGGTGTTTTCCCATCTATCCATCCTGACTAAATCATTGAGGAACTTTAATAGGTTCTTCCTGTGACTACAATTACCTAATTTTGATCAAAGACAAAAAGACAGTATGTCACATCACAAGTAGTAATAGCAGAACACTGAATAATAAAGATATACGGGGAACTGAGCTAGACAAGTAAGGAGTATAGAAGGAGGCTGATAGCACGTACCTCTGAACCACGAGAAAAACAGCTGGTAAAAAATCTAAGTTTCCTTGTAGGCAAGAAAAGTAGCGTATTTGCTCTGAAAAAAAAAATTCAACTAGGAGTTAAGATTGAGACAGCAGTTGTATACATTTCAAAAAGGGAATGTGTACAGCACCATTAAAAAGGTTAGGAATTTGTATACTGGTAAAGATTTGGTCTCCAGCTTAATTATTAAATCTCACCAACAAGGTATTATGTGGTTGTGTTTGTGTATAACTGTAAATCATACCAGTATGACAATGCTTTTGTGGGAGTCTGAAATGAATTCTCCTGTATCAGTATTACACAAATTATTCCTGACTCCATTCAGAAAAGGTTCTGTCCTATGTTCTGTTTCAGCTTCTGATATTTCTGAATGATTTTTCTGTTGTTAAAACAACAGTCAGTGTAGTCACGTCTCCTTAATATTTCATCATTACCTCCTTCAGGATCAGGAAGCACCCATAACTCCCAGTTATGAGAGAGTACTTGGATGGAGAAGTAAGAATTACCAAAGCACCCATTAATTTTTAGTGTCATAAAAATTATGGGGTGGGGAGAAGAGGGTGGGGAGGAGGAAGTGACAGGGGGAAAGATAGATGACTTATAAAGACATCAAATAGTTAATTTCCAGTTGTTCAGAAAAGAAAGTGGCTCCCTGAGGCTTATACAGCAACTTGGTATTTATTGAACTTTAAGCTACAACCAACAGGCTGGTTAATAACAATTCACACAGCTGTCAATCTTTTTGACCAATGTCATCAATATTTCATTCTGCCAAATAACAACAATTAAGAACCAGGGCTGGAAGAAGTACTCAGGGCAAAAGTGTTTCTAACACTATAATGAAATTGACGGTGTAGGACAGACGTTTCCAGTGGGCATTCAATGAAAGGTTTTGCTGTGTTTTTCTTTTCAAAACAGTGTGAATCAGTGTTCTTTATTGCACTCTCAAAGTAGTCACACATGGCAGATATTTCATAATCTCAACTCATAAAAATCAAAGAAACTTATTTTCTGAATGCAAATTAATTAGGTGAACTGGAATTTTAACCTGAAAGTAATACTAAAGAGCACATTTTTTCAAGTGTTAATTGAGCATTTACATTTTGGTAAAGGTTTACATTTAACATTAGCTGAGATACTTGTCATCCAGACCAAATGAATAAAAGCAATAAATTCTATAAATTCTTTTTTTAAAACTTCATTTCAATGTTCATATTTCACATTAAGCAGACTATAATGACAATTCTCCTTCCAATCATAAACATAATCATAGACAAATGTCATCAATCCAAATATCCCACCTTGCTCCCTCTTCCCCCAGCTATCATTGCTGTGCGTGATGCCATATAGTGTGGGACATCCCTTGGGTCAGTTGGGGTCAGCTCTCCTGGCTGTGTGCTTTCCAACCTATTTCCAGTCTTCTCACTGATGGGGTGGAGTGAGAAGCAGAAAAGGCCTTGATGATGTGTCAGTACTGCTCAGAAGTAGCTAAAACATCAACGTATTATCAGCACTGGTTTGGTCACAAATCCAAAACACAGCACCCTACAAACTGCTGCAAAGAAAATGAACTCTATCCCAGTCAAAACCAGAACAGAACAGAAATGTTTCCTGATTATGTAAGTTATAACTATTGAAAGTTTCTTTCCCATCTTTCAAATTGGAACTACAAATGAGGAGGTTGTCTTATTTCCCAGTTGTCTTTGTGTTACTGTATATGGATGGCACAACAACACTTCAAACATTTTGTTAAGCTTTCAGTTAATAAATACCTGCTAGCTGATTTTATCTCCTAGGAAAGTGAAACATAGAAAAAAAAATAAATAAAAGCCAAAGATATTAGGTGCCCCAAGGTGTTCCTTGAATGTGAATCCCTGTCTTCATGCTAAATAAGTTAAGACAATCCTATCTTGCTGAGGACAGGTATGTTCAAATTTGTATCACTGGATATTTCAATTTCATTGAACAAGCAAATCGAGAAAGGACATGAATACATGTGGTAGGCCAACATATAATTCAGGCTACAAAGCCAAGCTTTTTCACTAATAACACTGTAAGTGTGCTATTTACACTTCCATTCTGTCTACAGAATACACCAACATTTCAGGATCTCGTTTGGGCTACCTTGCATCAAGAAAAGGTATATTGCACAGTACATTAAACATAATTGTTGATGCATTGGATCAGCAAAATATATGATTTTCTCTCTGGAGGTGAAGACTAAAAACACAGAACATGTTTCATACTAAATATTCTGTTATTTGTTGTAGGGCAGAAGATGGTATATGTGCAGAATTTGTTAGGAGATTAAAGGTAATTTGTCTGCCCACACAGACCTGCAATTCAATTATTATCTTATTGTGGAGGAGTCACAACTAGAGGAAGGGAACCCCAAACAAATCAGTTTTCTGATAAAATAGAATAGAACAAAATCAGCACCTTCAGAGAATATATTTCAAATATATATTCTTTATATTCGCACTTCATACTATATATTCTTTATACTTATACTATACTTTAGGTTTTAAAAAATTTGAAATTAAGTTTCAAACTTAAGACATTAAGTTTGAAACACCATTACTAAGAAATATGCAAGGTCTAAACAATATATGCATTTGTAAACAGAAAATCTGCAAATATAAACCCATCAATTTATAATTATAAAATGGAATTGAGAGTTTTCCTCTCCTGGTGTTTTATAAAAGCAATCTGGTAAAGATTATTTCTGTGTTACATGTAAAATAAATGCTGGTTGATATTTGCTTGGATTGGTTTAAATTTACAAATTATCCTATAAGCAAAGTCCTCTATAAAATCTGACAATTTCTGGAAGACTAAGAAAAAAATAAAATAAAAATAAAAACATTCCCCAATATGCGGAAAACAGCCTAGGATATTTTACAGGAACAACTGCTTTTAATCCCTTTACCTTGTTATAGTTTTAGAATCTCATGGGATTTTCCTTTCCCCTATCACCTAACAAGGTGTTAATAGCTCTTATCTTTGTTCACTGCCTCTAACAAAGGGGGCAGATGATGAGTGAAGGTGTTACCTAGCAGCAGTAATGGTCAGGGTGGGTGTGGTAAGGGGAAGGGGGGACTTTTCTTTTTTTTTTCTCTCTGCAGGCAGGGAAGGAGGACTGTGGGAAGAAGGGGAGAGAGAAAGCTCTCGAGTGGAACCTCTGCCTATGAGTTTGGTCTCTTTCCCTTTTTTTTTTTCCCATTTCCCAATCCCTGGATTTTTGGAGTTTCCCAGTGCTTCAGAGAGAGAGAGAGAGACACTTGCTAGCTGGGGCCTTTTGCATCAGGCTTCCTGAGAGAGCCAGGGGCTGCTGCCCCAGGCGCGAGGGGCTCCCAGTATCAGCGGCTGCCAGCTCGGAATGACATCCATTCTCCAGCCACGGACTAACAGAGAGTTTTGTCTGCAGGAAGAGGATCCCAGCTCTTCCCCTCTCTGCGTGGCTTCTTCCAACCAACCCCACATGGACATCTCTCGACCCACCCAGGGGGGCAGCCCGCATCGGCCAAGGAGCAACATCACCACCTGCTGTCTGTAAATATTGCTGCGCCCAACTGGGCCAGAAACTGTGCGGGGCGGTTCAAGGGACGTTATTCATTTAGTCGTGGTTGTTTTGTTTTTCTTGAACATATAAATATATATTATAGTTAAGAACTATTATCCTTTCATTTATCATACCTTAATTAAAATTTGTTTTGAAATTAAAGGAGGCTTGTCTCCTTCTTTAGTTTCTCGTCCAACAAATTTCCTAAGTTCCTCTAAACTTAGACAACCTTTTCTCTGATTCTTCCAAACTTTTTGTCTGATCAGTATGCAATCCTGTTCTCCTCAAAAAGTTTAAAAACCAGACAGTAGCTGTTCAGATTTTCAAAGGCTCTACTCTTGTACAATTACAATCTTAAGTTGCCAGCGCTGAAATGATACTACCGTTAGCAGGAGCTTGATCGTGTCGGGAATTATGCCACTTTGTTCAAATGTCATCAATTTTATTACTTTTTCTGTTTGTGGAAGAACTGCGAATTATTTAACCAACAGATCTTATCTATATTTCACATCCATGTCAGACCCCATAGCTCTACTACTGAAAAAATGATCAAAGAAATTCTTGTAATTAAAAAAAGGGCACAGACTGATTCTGGAATGTGTGATTTACAAAATAATAGCCCCAGGATACAGGACCATAGCGAGACTGGAAGACTGTGCCATATACTGTACAGTCCAATGTCTCTAATTCAGAAAACAACTGAAGGGTACAAGGTCAGGTACAGAAGAACCTTTTGAATCTTCCCAGTCTCCCAGCTTAAACTGAATCAGCTCTGAACCATATGTTCCACTCTATCTTCTGCTAAGCTCATACGGCTAAGGAGGATCTTGATCTGCTTGAAATAGGTGGTAATGTCCCATTCATACCACCATGCCCAGGGTTTTGTTTGTGCATTATGAGTTGGTCTGGGGTCTCTATAGCGTACTCAGGCCTGAGAAATTCTCTGCCTTCTCAGAGAGTTTTAACTCACTGGAAGCAAGGCCACTTCATTCATCAGCCTGTGTGGTTTGCTCTTCCCAGAGAAAGGCCATATGACATACTCATCTGTCAAAGGAAGGGTTCTTACAGCACAGGGAAGATGCCTCTTCTCCTGATCGAGAAGCTCCCTGCATGGACAAAGATATCCTTAACAACTGTCTTTAAAACAATCAAGACCTTAAATTGCTCTGAATAGTTGTTGCTATTTTGACAGAATTCTTGGCTTGCTTAAATGTAATTACTATGTTCAGTTTTTCAGGACTACATGTAACTTCCATGTAAGGAATTCTGATAAAAAAATTCTTCAGCATTTAGTTTACCACAATTTTCCTGCACCTTCTTCACCAATTTTTTGTTATTTTTTTTCCACATCTTCTTTCTTTTTCTGAGCTACAGACTGGATCTGGACAACTTGTTAGAGCCAAAGAACAGCCTGAAACCTTGAAAACATGTGGAAATATTTTTATAGGACTTGTTTCTCATTCAGTTGATGTAAGCAGTATCTTCCTCTGCCCATATACCTAACAAATGTAATGCAAAATGGTTTTTTCCTAGAAAGGGCATTATCATAATAAACCAATTCTTGCTAATTTATATTTTTGCAAAGACATCTCTTCTGGATGACCCTTTGGCTGCTGAATATTACAGTTAAGTTGGTACATGCTGTTAAAATTATTGCTCTATTTTGCCTTTAGCAATCAGGCAGCAAAATATTTCTCAGCATGAAAACGAAGTGATAAAGATAAGGCAGTTAATAATTGCAAGATATGCTACTGTATCTCCTGTTATTAAAATGAGTAACATGAGAGAATTTGGAATACATACCCTTAATTATTTCTGTCTATCTGTGGAGGAAATAGAGAACCAATGTGAAAAAAAAAAAAACAAAAAAAAAACCAAACCAACAAAATCACAAAAACACAGAATCAGTTTTTATTTGATGGATTTTTTCTTCTTCAGGGGTTTTTCCATTGCACTAAGAATCTATAAATCCAATTATTTTTTAAGTACTTTTATCAATTATTTAGACAAAGTTAACATATGCCACTGCAAATATTGGGAGGGTTAATGTAATTAGATTGGGATTTTTCATGGATACCCCCTAAAAACAGCTTTTCTTAGATATAAAAACTTCATGAATTGTACTCTCAGTGTGGTATCAACACTACCCCTCCCACAGCTTCTGTTCCCATGTTATCTAGAGATCATAGTGAAGAAAGTACACAAACCAGAGGAAAAAAATAAAATCCTTCAGAAAATAGCTGCTTGATTTGAGAATAAGATTATCGCACCCACTCATTTACGACAAGTAACCCAGCCCAAATAGAATTAGGCAACATATTAAGTGGTTAAGAATAAAACTAAAAGTTGTTGTTCGTTTCCTCATCTAATCATAAAACTTGATCACTTAGTAAATTATACAAAAATTTACCATTTGTTGAACATGAAATAGAGGATTTATCTATGTATTGTATATTGGAACACTACTCCAGAAACTTACTCGCATAACTTCTGCTTTTAATTATTTCAAAAGTAAAAAAAAAAAAAAAAAGATAAACTGTCTCAAAATGCATTTAATGACAGAGATAAAGAACTTTCACAGGTGTGGCTTGGAGGGATTGCTCTGTCTTCTAATTTGAGATGTGCTTCATTTAATCAGAGCTGAATTAATATTTCATTATAAGCATTTATGGAACCCTAAATAGTATATGCTAGAAAGGGCCCAGATTTAAGGAAATGTCCTGGCTGAAGTGGTTCTGTTATAGTGTTCTACAGGCGAGATTCACCATTTCATGAACAGCAGACCTTCTAGAAGGCAGAAGCTTTCTGCTTCCAGAAGTGTGTCCACCTGCAGTGCTACTACTGGCTTTCCACAGTCTCAACGCCAGAGTTGACATACATTCAGCCTTTTTAGAAGATGGTAGGAAATCCCAGACCTAGCAGAGGTCCCTGCTTTGGCCACAGAAAGAACAAAATTAAATGGAGTTCAGCTTGGCTGCTGGATCATTGTTTTTTTAACAAAATCTTCCCTAACTTTTTGAATATTAGCAGACTAATGAAAATGCTCTAGGTTAAGTCACATGTATTCCTTCTGCCCAGCACACGTATTCTGAGAGGATATTCATGGCATCATTGCTACTCCAAATCAAGAGAAGATTTTTAAATAACTGCATTTCCAAGGAGACAGAATCTTTTTATGTCTTCATTTTATTTAGAAAATGAAATAACACATCAGGACTTGAAAGAGAACTTGATAATCCATACCACAAATAAGTAATGGAATCATAGGATGGCTTGATTTGGAAAAGACCTTAAAGATCCTCTAGTAATAATAAAAAAGTAAAAGTCCTTTAGGAATCTTTATTTTTTTCCTTCACCAAACCAAATTCTTTTTGTCTAATTTTGCTTTTAAAAGATGTTTATTGTAGCTAAGTCACTGAAATTGTATTAAATGGCTGTGGTCTGATCAGTATGCCTGATGAAATGTATCATCTGACAGCTCCAGTGATTCTGGAATACCTGCCCTGTGGCTTGTCATACTTAACTTGGAGTGAGTTGCGTGTTGTTGCACTCAGATTTCATGGTATAAGAGTAGCCAGATTTTAAACACTGTAAATCTTTAAGCAACAGAAACATCAGAGACCTTTTTTCTTTTTTTTTTTTTCTGTTCGTAACATGAAAATCTTAAATCAATGAAGATAAAAAAAAGCCCTTGCCCTTACAGAAAAATAGATCCATTCCTCTGAAAGCTTTACCGAACAATAATAGGACATTGCAAATTTATGTGCCATAAATATAGTTTCAGCATATGTAACTCTCCTTGCCATCTATTATCTTCTAGTAGGGAGGGTCTATTGTTTAATTATGTTATCAAATTTTACTAGCTAATTTCTTTAGCTTACAACATAGGTTGCAGAGTAATATATATTTTTTTTATTATTAGTGAAATAAAAACCTGCAGCAGTGGCCAAACCTCTTCAGCAAACACCTTTTCATTTATTTTAAACTGGTTTAACATCTAGGTTTAAAGTATTAGGGTCTTTACCTCACAGGGAATAGCAACTAGTTAGTCAGTGAATTCAGAACAGTAAAAAAGTACTGCTGAAAGGGATCCCAAAAGGACTTTTTTCTCTCTCTTTGCCCTCAGACAGGATCTAAAGTATTTGCAAGAGATCTTTGTCTAATGTAATCTTTAAATACTCAAGTTCTGAAAATTCAAAAATCCCTAAATTAGGGAGATTAAAAATTAAAGAAATTTTTATTTAGTATGTAACATCAGACTCCTTTCTTTGTGAAGTATGATCATGTCAACATGTATTTTACAATGTTTAAAATTTCTCTCGGCCTTTATTCTCAGTCTTTTGACTGTTTTTAACTTTAACAGTGAAAGGAATCAACCCTTCATCAAGTCTACATTGATAAGCAAGTGGGTAGACTTTTAGAATTACTTGAGATTGTTTCATAGTCCTGGGTAAAGTAGAAACAAAAGAATTAAAGAAATAAATGTCTTCACAAAGGCAGTCAGAAGTTCTTTCCTTCAGAAGCTTCTATGATAGAATATCCTGAGTTGGAATGGACCCACAAAGATCAGTAAGTCTACATTGAATAGTTGTCTGAAGGTGGTAACTCACAAGATTAGTAAATACTTATCTCCCTTTTTCTGAGTTTATCATTGCAGTTTGCAATCCAGCCACAACCCAGACTCAGTTAATACTTTAGTTTTCTGGAATTAACTTCTTTTGTTTATATTTTTTTTTTTTCAGTTAGAGAAATTATTTCAATATCCAAAAAAAATTTGGATTTTATTTTCTTGTGTGAAAGGTCTATATTGTAAGTAACATAGCAAAATGTCACTATTTTTTTTTTTTTTAACAAATCTTAGAAAATTCATCTTGAAAGGATCTGGGAAAGTTAATTAATTCTGCCTGCTGAAAGAGGATCAGCTGTTCCTTTGTAATTTCTGACAGACTTTCCCACTTCATTTCAGAAAGTACCCATATTAGGAAGTTCACAGCCTCCTGAGAAAACCTCTCCCATGTATAGGTTTGGGAGTCTGTTCTCATGTTTAACCTTAATCCTCCTTTCTACAATTTAAGTCAGTTTAAATATGGTGAGCTGATACTCTTGCCACTGGTGTGGAGAGTGTGTTTTGTGTTAGGAAATCCCTCAGGCTTGCAGTATGAGATGGTTAGGGAGAATACAGATTTTTTTTTTTACTGCTCAAATTAAAAATTAAGAGGTTTGCTGTTCATTAATGAAGAATTACACTTCTTTTCATGAAGTCTAATAATATATAGTGTACTTTTGCTCTCCTTCACTATAAGCAATATAAAAATATGTGATGGGCTTCTGGGGATGAGTAAGTTAATTAGTTTTCAAATCAACATTTTATAGCTATCACCTATGGCCCTTAGAAAGAACAAAAATGGACTCATTATAATACACAGACTTGTACTTTTAAAAGCAATTCTTAGTAATAAGAGTGCATGTATTTTTTTCCAATATAGCTCAATCTTTGCCACTGGCTTTTTTTCTGTCTGGAAAAATTTCCCCTTCCTGCAGTAGCCAACTGCTCTTTGGGTCTTTCTGGAATATACACACCTTTATATGCAGGGACAGAGGGAGAGTGTTGTGGAAAATTGTGGAAGAGCTGTTTGTTCACCTGCCTGTCATCAAGTAGTCCAAACACAATCCATCTGTTAGCAACAACCCTCACATTTGCATCTGCACCTTGGACAGTCCCATGCCATATGATTCCTCCTTTTTTCAAGCAAGAAGAGGGAGCAAGGAAGATGGTTTCTGGATTCTTGGATCCAATCATCCACTGAGTATGTCTATGGGGATCTTGCCCCCACCTTTGGTAGGTAAAGTGACTGATATTTGACAGGGAATCTAAGCACTTTCTACTGTATCTTTGACAGGAGGGAACACCTTTTCTACCATCAGTGGGCAATTTAAGGAAGAAGAAATTTTTTAAAAATTGGTCTCAGACAGGAGGTTTTTGAACCCAAAGTTTCAGGTTCATTCATTTAACAAAACATCACATTTAACAAAGGATATTGCACAAAAATTATCTCCTTCCCAAAAAGTCCAGTCCTGAAGGTTATGACTTCCTGACCTGTAGTCTGAACACAGCCTGGAGAGCAGGTCTCTGTGAGGAAAGTCCTCAGCAGCACTGACATGATTCTTTAAGTAACAGCAATAAAAGCTCACACTTTAAATTTTACTTGTTTACCAAACTTAGGCAGTTCCACTTTGTGTCAAGGCACCAAGGAATCACCAAAAATAAACAAAATCTAGAACACTAACTATTTAGTACTACCTAAGTGGGAAGCAGGGAATTATCTTCTCCCCTCACACCATGCTGTCCTTAATTTTTATCTTTTTTTCCCCATCCTTTTATTGTGGGAGTATTTGCTCTCCATTAGGAAAGGACCTGACTACACACTCTTGGGTGTCTTCAGCAACTCTGGCTCTAGTCCTTTAGAAATGAGATTTCCTAGCCATGATGACTCATAAAATCAAATTCCTGTGGGGCTAATGGAAAAATAATTCAATATATTAAGAAACACATGAGGTAGAAGCAATTAGTGTCAGTTCCTCAAAATTTCTTCTACCTATCTCAGTGCTCCACTAAACACAAATATGTCAGTCTGTTCAGCAGCAGTGTCTGTTATTTACCAGTGAAAAAATAATAATATCATGCAGAACAGACCACAATAAATATAATTCATTCCAGTGATTCTGCAAAGCCGTCTAAAGGACAGACAAAAAGGTTAGGTGATATACATAAAAATTTGGCTGTCATTTCCTTATCCTATATTTCCATGATTTATTAATTGGCATAAAATATAGACTCATCTAAATCATATCCCTAAGAATGGCCACAGCAGGATGGGTGAGGAGAGTCCTGCAGTGTATTGGCAGAGCCCAGAAAGAAAACACAAATGTTACTCAGGGTAAGACCAAGGGGAGAGCATGAGAGATTCCTCCTAAGCCCTACAGCTTGTTGGTAAAAATATCTGTATGGTGAAGGAATTTCTACTGACAACCTAGAATGGAATTTCTTTATTATCCTCTTTCATTCCAGTGATTATCTATTATTTTGAGTATGACCAAATCAGAATATATGATTGCTTCCCAATCCAGTTCAGGGCAACAAAATTATCCCAAATTACCTCTCTGGGAGTTCAAGCTGAAATGTCTGAATTTGGAGACTGGGGGCATGATGTGCTCTGCAGACCAGCAATGGCATTCAGTTAACTTCTTAAATTATTCCACTTAGAGCCACCAAGGTGATCAATCTGTACTGTCACTGTTAATTTTGTCATACAAGGCCAGAAATTGAAGTCCAGATTAAGTGAGGCAACTTTCTGTCCTCCTCAATGTGTTTCTTTACAGTAGTATTGACATGTTTCTCTTATTATTTTAGGGCCTAAAGAGGCTCCATATGCTTTCAGAATTTTCTGTGATTTTTTCCATGAGAGGTTACTTGTCATCTTCCAAAATATTATTTTTGATCAACAATAAAAAAATCCACATTTTTTAAACATCAGGCACTACATTGTAACCTTGAATGTGTTTCAAATTTGTTTGAATTATCATGGTTGACTTGTTTTCATTTTTAAATGTTTCCTGTAGATTTTCAGCAGCTGTTATACATTGCTGATGACTTTTATTTTAGATAAGAAAAGTTTGGTAACAATGTTTTTAATGATTGTGCTGCTGTGGTATGATTTTGGTTTTTCAGATCATTATTTACTGTTATATTTGCATATGTACTTTCTGTGGTGAATCCTAATTGAAAATGTCAGAGTTCTCTTTCAATTGAATTAGCATACAGAAAAGAGTGGAAATATTTTTTAATATAAGTAATATTTATTAAGACTGCCAGATTATCATTATTGTAGGAATTTTCTAGGTAATCTTAAGCATTTTGACAGTCACATTACAGAACAGCTTGACATCTGAAAACTCCTGCAAAGTTACAACATCGGAGAAAAGATGACATTTGACTCCTTGATTTATTCTTCTACACAAAACATTAAAACACCTGCTTTTCAGAATTTTCTTCTATGATTGCTTCTGTCTGTGTGCTTTTTGGGGACAAAAAGTTTCTTTGGGGAAATGTGGTCCCAGATCCACTGCACTCATAGAGAAAGAAAACCACACCCTTGCTGCTGACAGCAGAGATGATGGTAAGTGGGTGTAGGTGCTGGACGGACTTCTAGTTCCATCAAGTAGATCTGTCAGTGGAGTTTGCTTCCATCAAAAACACAGGATCTAACGAAAGCAGGTGGTACTGGTATTTTCTGGCATGTGTGTGAATCAGGAACGGGGAAGTTGGTTTTCATCCATGATATGTGAGGCAGGCTGTGAAACTCAGCTACAGACAGATCTACGGGACAATCCTTTTCCTCAGTGGCATGCATTGTGCAGACTCCCTAAATGTTCCCCTTTTCTATTCTGCCAAATTCCCTCACTTGAGGCATTCAGATAGAAATTCACAGGAATGTACAAGAGGAATACATTATTAAAGTTACCATGGAGAGGCCTCAAAACCTCATCTTCAGGGTAGTACTTGCTTACTAGAAATTCAGATCCACAATTAAAGACCCAAAACCACAGATGAACTATCAGAAGGTTTCTACAATATTTCTGAAATATGCGCAGGCAGTTAATATGACCATAAGAACCAGAAAATAACCATTCTAGTACTCCAAATATTCTCTAAAGGGGCCTTTTTCATGGATTTTTAAACTCTTCCTTGACAAAAGCAGAAAAAGAGTAAAGTCCATATGTATGGGCGGGCATTTGTGAATGGACACAGTCACAGGGAAAGTAGATGAAAATGATACAAGGGTTAAACCACTATAAGAACTCAGTACTCTTTTTAGAGTAAAATGTCTTTGGAGAGACATTAATAAATAGAACATATAAAGTTTACAGATGATTAATATTGATTTCTTTAAAAATTAATTTCCATACTTCAAGATTTCCTAGAAATTACTGGAGCACATTAAAACTGAGTGACCTAAGTGATTTTTTTTAACTGTGAAAACAAATTATTCAAATATTGGAATAACTTTTCTCTGTAAAATCTGAAAAATAAATTTGTACTTGTTTTATATGAAGGGTAGCTCTCAGAATTATTATTTTTTTAAAGTTAACAGTTTTTCAGCAGACTCTTCCTGAAAGATAAAAAAAAAAGAGATGACATCAGCTAGCTTTAACAGTGCATTTCTAAGCATTTGACGAAATTATGTCTATTGTTTGGCTTGTTGAGTACCATTATAGGCCACAGTCAGAACTCCTGGAGCAATGGAGTTATTCAGAGATGTCCTTCAGGCTGATACAGGAGGCAAGTCACAGTTCATCTTCCCTCTCTTTATACATTTGCAATATACTAATCTCTAATGACTACAGAATGATGATGAGATGGTTGGTGTATTAGGTGATGATATGGTTTTCTGGATTATGACATTCAAGAGGCTCAAAATACCTGTAATATCTTTCTTGGCATCTGTAATTCATGTATGGAACAAAAGAGAAAATAGAAAATTCTGTGTTTTCTTTGGGAACACATGAAACAGAAGAGGAAATAATCAAATACTGGTGCCTGTCATTTCATGTACAGGTGTTGATGGACTAATCTCCATAAAGTAGATGAAAAATCATGTATAAATCTTTCTCCAAGTGCAACCAAATTACTTAAGTCAGTGACTTGGATTTTCTACTGCATCAATTTCCATCTCTTGGAAATAAGCATTTAATTATTGGTTATTATTTTTGTCTTTGTATCAGGTCTCTATTTGAAGGTGAAAAAAAGAGGGTTAATGGCATGACATATCAAAATTCATTTTATCTTCTCCACTTACTTTAGTCCATTTCAGGGAAGATTTTCTGTCTAGGTGCTCTTGATTAGTCAAGTTGCGCTGCTAAAATTTCTGCCATTGCAGTTTACAGAAGTACTTCCAGCTACCTTTTGGTATTAAGTTGGTATAGTGGGTCCATTTAAAGTTCCTTTCTTACTGTAGTTAGCACTGAAGGAAAATTGCTGATAATTACAATGAGCCCATGCAACCTTTTCAGTTTGAATATGTCTCATTAACAAACCCCAGTTTTTTAACCCCTTCTGCGCTAGTTTGTGGGCTGGAAAGTGGCTGAAGTTGTACCTTGGTACCTTTGTAAGAGTCCAGTGTAAGATGTATTTCAGGTAGATGGCTGATTAATCTGATTCTGGTTTGTGGATTGTATTTTTTTTTCTTGTTTATCTCTAACCAGCTATTTATTCTACATATGAAAGAACTGCCACTTTATTCTCAACTTTAAAACTTTGGCTGCTTTGATTTTACTTTAAAGTCCTACTTTACAATGAGGATTTCTCAGGAGGAAAAGAAAAAGATCACAGTCTCTCAGCATTAGCCAAAATAGGAAGTAATATCTGTAAGTAGGGTATAAGCATTCTCTGACAATTCAGGCTAATGAAGTTTTCTCTGTGAATTGCTACAGAGGCTTTTATGACAGAAAAGAGACCAGTAGTTCCATCACTGGGGTCCCCAAGTATAAGAATGTGCTTTCTTTCACAGTTTAAGTTCAGACCTTATTTAAGTGAAAGAACTGAGTCAATGATCACAAGAGTCCTTGTATCTCTTCTTTGGGCCTCCTCTCTTGAAAGTGTCTTCATAACTTACTAGCAACTGAGTGAAAATCACTTCCCAAAAGCCTTAAAATTTAGTGAATAAAACATAAGTCATGTAACTCTCTTCTCTCAGAACACACTGTGGTATTAAGACATAAACACTGACTGCAAAGTGGAGTTTGAACAAGAATTTGCATCTTATACTGCCAAACTTTGAATAGTATCAATGCCCAAAAGCTATCACAAGCTAGACAAGGAGAAACACAATTCTTTCAGTGAAACAAATTCAGATATTTACTTTTGGGGATTTGGTCTTAGTTTCTCAATTTCATTATGAGGAAAAAATTCACATGTAAATGTGAATCAAGGATTCTTCATTTTCATGAATTTTTTCTTTAACTTAAAAATATCACTGTGGGTGCAGGAGGGAGTGGTATGGGATGGACATGACAGTACAATGTGGGAGACAGGGAAAAGGAAAGCAACTCTGCTCTTTGTTTTAATTATGTAGAAGTCTGTGCAGATAGACCAGTTTTACAGTAATCTGAGAGAACTAGGCACTAATTTGCCTAAAGAAGCATATCAGCTGCAATCAGACTTCATGACTTGTTACAGCTGTGGAAAACTGAATATCATTAGTTTCCCCTCATTTATTTTACTGTTAGGCTTGCAGCGTTTGTGTTCAAGGGGCATGCATGAAAATAAAACTAGTCTCTTTCTCTTATGTCCTGTATTTCTCCATGACATTATTAAGACATGGATTACCATGGTAAAAGGTAAACTGTCATTTGCATTTTTCTACAGAAGAGAAAAATGTCTTTTTACCCATTTTTTATGTGAATGTATTTATTGTAAGGTGAAAAGTACAGTTGGCTTATGAAAAAAAAAAAAAAAAGAGAGAATGGAGGTTGCATTATGAGGCACTTTATATAGGCTTTTAAATAGCAATTATTTAATTAACATTTCATATGGTTTCTTAGGACCACAGAATAGGTGTCATCTTTAACCTTTATTTCTTCTCAAGTAAGTTTTGTCATTTAGATTTCTACAAAATTATTAACAGTACTCAGGTGGTATATGGAGAATCTTTAGAAAATAGTGATTTGTATTTTTCCAGTATTTGCCAGTTTTTGTTGTGCTCATTGTTTTTGCATGTAGCTCACCAGTTTATTGACATTACCTATGAAATACTGCTGAGTGATGGGAATTGAGATTGAAACTTTACTAATAGCTCCAGGAGAACTGGGTACCTTGCAGACAGATACACTCAATCACTAGATATAAAACCCTCCTCTCTTAGCAATAAGAAAGGCAAACAGTAGTTGTAAAAACGGCTGTGATGCACACATCAAGAGGAATTTTGAATGTCTGGTCTAAAAAAAAATGAATTGGGTTTGCCTCTGTCTTAAAACTTCCTCAGTTGTGTATATCTAGCAATAAGAGATGGTACTTCCCTTTCATTGAGTGCCATGGTAGGGCAGCATACACAGCACAGTATTTTCCATCATGTTGGTGTCAGGGTCTGGCACAAAATAATGACAGATCCCACCTATGTGACATCACCTCTAAATCCTGGTGAAGCAGCTGCTGTGCCTAGTGTTTCTTGTGAGGAAATTGAGGAGAAAGCAGCAATTGTGGTGGGGATTTTACATGCCACTAAAGTGAATATAATCTGTGAAAAATATTTCCACTTTTTTCAGACTTTTGCATAATTGCCATGTTAAATTTATTTTATATTTATACAACAGTATATAATCCATGTCTTAGTAACAAAATTTAGAGATCATATCTTTTTAATCTTTAGGTATTCCTCATTCTTAAAATTGTATTTGAGCAATGAGTCTGCAGATTTTACAACTTCTATTAAATAGATAAGGATATTAATTTTACTTGCCCAGAAATAAGGTACCAACATTCTGGTTCTCTCCACACAAACACAAGTCAATTATTTGCCCTGTGGAGCTCAAACAACCATATCTCCATCTATACTAAATCTCAAGATGTCTTCAGACAAATATTGCTTTTATAGAAGACCATTTCCTGCAATCAATCACAGCACCTTTCATGAACCTGCCTTACCATTTATTAAGGACTAAACAATAATGGTCTAAAGCAGGTAAATGTCTGTTTCTGAGGCCAGTACAGTTGATTTAAAGTAAGATAATGAAGCAGTTTTATATTGCCTGATTATGTACATTGTTGTTGGCTGGACTTTGCAAACGAAGATCTTGGGATAAGCCTGCGCAATGGATTTTTTAAGTGAGGCACAGGGTGCACAGAACTGGCCCCACTCCCTTTACTCCTGAGGCTCATCTTGCCACGGTCAAGCAGCTCAGACGGCGACAGCGAGTTCCTCCAGGATTCGAACCAGCGTCCTCAGAGGAGGAACCGGCTCCACAGGCGGGGGCCTACGCCACTCGGCCAACGCCCGCTGCCTCTCAAGTGTAACATACAAACAGAAAAGCAATAATGTCAGGCTGTTGAGAAATCCTGGGAGCCCACGTGGGTCAGAGCACCAGGGGAAGACCTCGCCTTGTCCTCTCTGCCACCGAATGACACAAACGCGGCACTGCAGCCACGCCTGTAACACGAGCTGGGGCAGGCCCCAAAAGGTGGCAAATTATGTACATTATAATTAAGAGAATAACTATTTCATAACCATGTTTTGTAAAAAAAAATTAATGCAAAGGTCAAAGCAGATAAATTTGGCTTACTGTGCTGCAAACATGTGATCAGTAACTATCAAGTTATGTCCTTTCCCTTCCTTTAACACAATGTCTTTAAGGGACTTTGATCATGTTCTGTCTCATTTTGTCTTTCATACATATTGCTGCTGATAGAGCTTCGAAAAGACTAAAATGCTGACTGGCATTTCTGAAAAGCATGTAATTGGCTGTACATTAGTGGGCTTTCAGATATCAGCTGGAGCAGCCCTCCTTTTTATAAGCATTGAAGAGAATACCAGCGTCATGAGTATCAGCTTCCTTTGATGTACTTGACCATTAGGTGGCTATGGGTTGTTGTTGTTGTTGGCTGGACTTCGCGAACAAAGATTTTTGGATAAGCCTGTGCAATGGATTGTTTGGGTGAGGCACAGTGTGCGCGGAACTGGCCCCACCCCCTTTACTCCTGAGGTTCATTTGCCATGGCCGAGCAGCTCGGACGGTGACAGCGAGTTCCTCAGGATTCGAACCAGCGTCCTCAGAGGAGGAGCCGGCTCCAGAGGTGGAGACTTACACCACTCGGCCAATGCCCGCCATGGCTATGGGTACCACACAGTTAAATTTAACTGCAAGTCTGCCACGTATTTGTGGTGACAAGTGGCAAGGGTCAATCTGCAGGCTTTAAATAGGCATCTATGTAGAGAGTGCTCAGATCAGAAGAACATACCATACAAAGATATTTACCTATTCATGTTTTTTGAGTTTGTTTTTGTTTTTGGTTTGGTTTGGTTTGGTTTGGTTGGTTTTGGTTTGGTTTGGTTTGGTTTGGTTTGGTTTGGTTTGGTTTGGTTTTTTTGTTTTGTTTTGTTTTTATTAGCTTCAGAGGAGCATTACAGCTATAAGGTAATGCCTTGTTGGGTCCCCTCTCCCACAATGGAATATCTGAGTGTCAAGGAATCTCTGACAGTAGGGACACTGAATACATTGGGAGAGTGTTATTAGGAAAAGGTTCTTCACTTAGAGGGTGATTGGTAACTGAAACAAAAATGGTCATAACACCAAGACTGGCAGAGTTCAAGGAATGTCTGAACAATGCTCTTAGTCACATGTATTTTTAGGTAGTGCTATGAGGAGCAGGGAGTTGGACATGATGATCTTTATGGGTTGTAAACCTTGAAAAGCTCAGGATGAGAAAGAAATATTTTACAATTCAGAAAATTTTGTAATTTCTGATATATTTTGATTTTTTTTTTTTTATTTAACAAGTAAGGATCTTCCAAATTGTCCATAAAATGGGCAGTGGACAGCACATTTAATAACAAAACCATGGTATCCATTGAAGAAGAATCTATTTGCTTGGTAAAATGAGTGGCATATGCCACCATGAGACTTAAATCCTAGTACTACCACTACAAATATTTTCAAATTGTGCCTGTAAAGAAGAATTGCACAATAGTTTACGATGACTAACAATATTTTGAATGCAGGCTTAGAAAAACAATTATTTTACATGTTCATAAATAGATCACTAAGAAAAGAAATTATTTTCCTTCATCAGTTTTTTCATATATCACATCCCAAAATCATTCACAGAATAAACCTGGCAGTATCGTATCAGCCAAGAACCTTCTCCCTAATAGGATCCTCAGCTTTCCACAAACAGTTTTTGGTAGATGTTTTCTCTAACCTGTTTGCAGATATCCCCAGTGAGAGACCTTTTACAGTTATGCACACAGTGAATTCCAGCGCTCATCTGTCCTTACAGCTAGAAATTATTTCCCAATGTCTACCCTAAATCCAATCTCTCATCTACTTTACTCATACACTTGAGATTGCTCACTTGCTGTTTCTCAGCATACTGCAACCCCAAAGCATTTTGGGTGGCCTGCAATATATGTAATAAATCTTGTCACTGGGACACTGAGTGAGGGATTTCTGTTCTTTATGTGCTGAAATGAAAATGCAAAGCTTGACATTTATGTCTGTTTCGGCTGTTATCTGCTGTTTCTTCATGGCTTCTAGCACTGTTACCCAATCACAGTTATCAGTCTAAAATGTGACTGTGACTACAATAAGGCTCCTTATGCCTTCAGGTAATCAAATAACTTGAAAGACCGGAACTTCTGTTTAGAAAAAGGTATAAGAGATATGTCATACAGAAACCTCCAGTATTTCTTACACTGGAATGATCCTTTTTCAAGGTTTGTGTAACTTCTGTCTGTATCTCTTCTATTATGCTTTGTTTGACAGTTGCCTCTGTGAAGTAGTAAGTGTGCCCTGTTACCTGTTATTAGCAGGAGAAAGTCACCTTTTACGATGGTTCATAGGCACAATCATAATGTATATACTAGTAATTATTTCTGGAAAATCTTGCTCCTTAGCAAGTTTTTGTGTGGTTAGTGTTTCACAGTGTTTATTTTATTTTACATACTTCTATATAAGAAACACAGTAGTTAGACAATTTGCCATTGGGAAGTGGAAGAGAATTATTTTAATACAAAGCATTGTATTATGATCAGTATGAATTCCCCTTGCCACAAAGCTGTTATTGCTATGTCTAACAGCACCTATTCTGCAAGTTTCAAACACTGTCTCATCCTGGCAGGCATCATGAAGTGATCAGCTGATTAGTAAATTCATAGAACCTGAGAAGATTCCTCTCTGAATCCACTGATCTACAAAAACCACACAAACGTCAGATGTTTGACATTTGTCAAACATAACATGCAGGTTAATTTTTTTTAAATTTAAAGGATTATCATTATAATAATAAATTGCCATTCAGAAATATTTTAAACTTTGAAAACCTTTACTTCTTTGCAGTTCTTGTGTATGAAATGATACAACAAAAACAAACAAACAAACAAACAAAAAGTGTATTTGTTAGCATGTTCCAGCTCATCAATTAACTTTCTAGCATAGCTTAGGCCTGTTTGCATTCATAAACATTGTCACAAGGAGGAAATCCTGTGCAGTGCCAAGCAAAAGAAAATCTAAAATGTCTTGAGATACTCTTTATGTTTCAACAGAATGGCATTCCATCTGACATACTCATGGTATTAAAACACTCGTGCCTCAAGACGTGCCCTGACTTTCATCAAGTATCTCATTATCACAATTAGGCAGGCTTTGCCTTATAATAGTTAGAGTAATTCCAGAACTTAACTTCATTAATAAAAGCAGCTGAAGTGCTATAAGGTAAGGACAGAATCGGCTTTTTCATTCCTTAATACTGATGCACAGATTTAATGATTTAGCACTGACACCTCTCACACAGAAAAAGCACCTTTTATTGCTGAAGGCCCTCATGGCTGACCGATCTGATTTGCCATAGGTCTGTCACTAACCAGGCCTGGGCTGAGTGACATCACTGGGTTGAGAATGAAAAGGACTTCAGTGTACAAAGTGAAAATAGTTGTGGTTTTGTTTGTTTGTTTGTTTTTTCCAGGTGAATATAGGAGGGCAGTGGAGCACTGGGAGACAGAACTTGCTAAATAGCACATAAAAATAGAGCTAAGCCCTCAGTTGTTCAAACAAAATGTTTGATCGGACTGTCGGAAAAGAGAAAATGGATACCTTGTAGAGTGAACTCCTGGTGTAGTGAAGTATGAGGGCATATTAGAAAGAGACCAACAGCAACATTAGACACACTCATTGTTCAGCCATTATACAAAATTCTTTCTTATTAATAGAAAATAAATGAGCACTTTTTAAAAGACACACAAGACTTTTGTTATTTTGTACAGTCTTAAAGGAAGACCAGTGATTTCTAGAAATCTTCGTAATGCTAACAGATTTGCAAAATTAAATTTACAAGCCTGTCTGAACATTGGCATTTTGTAATTTTTGCAAATATGCGAAGAAATCTGATTACCCTTTATTTCTTTATTGCATAAAAGAAAATCACACCAATTCAAGATAGATTTTATCTTCTCATTAATATTTGTGTTTCTGAATGTTTTTTATGAAGATGCAGATGAGAATTGTACTGCTAGGTATATCAAGATATTTATATTTTTAGATTGTAAGTTGTAGTCTTGAAATTTGTTTCTTTCATCTGCTGTCTTTTCATCATCTTATAGAAACACTCCATGTATTTAAACATTTTACTAATCTTTTCTTTTGCTGAGACTCAGAATAGTAGCTACTAATGCGTCTCACATCAAGCTCTCAAATTTCTTGTGTGTTTTATTGTAATAAAGGATACTGTACATCACAGGACAATTTTTTGCTTGTAGAAAAATAGTGGTACAGTAGATGTACTCCCTCTGAAAGAATCCAAGAAGACACAGCCATATCAGGCTAAGGCAAACATGGTGTTGAAAACTGCAATGACAACGGACGCCTCCTGCTAGAGTTTTGTGCAGAGCAACAGCTCACCATCACCAACACTATCTTTCGACAGAAAGGCAACCTGAAGACAACCTGGATGCATCCTCAATCCAAGCACTGGCACCTCATTGACTATGTCTTAGTGCAACAAAGAAATATTCATGATGTCTGTCATACTCAAGTGATGCCCAATGCAGAATGCCAAACAGACCACAGCCTTGTGCGTTGCAAGCATAACCTCCACGTTAAGCCCACCCATAAGAGGTGTGGCATTCCAAGGAGGAGTATCAAAGTCAACAATGTTCAAACAGCTGCAATGAGAGAC
>VXAU01003988.1:186690-248177 GCA_013399695.1 Formicarius rufipectus | reverse complement strand
TGCTGCATGCAAGATGAAAGGCTTCTTTTTTTACTNGCCAAAGCACTTTGGGAGAGGGCTATGTGAGGTGATCTTCAAGTTTAGTTTGGATGTTTACCTGGAAGCTGTCTCTCACTGCAGCTGATTGAAGATTGTAGATATTGAGCCTCCTCCTTGGAATGCTGCACCTCTTATGTCTGGGTTTAAAGTGAAGGTTAAGCTTGCAACGCACAAGGCGGTGGTCTGTTTGGCATTCTGCACTGGGCATCACTCAGGTATGACAGACATCACGAATATTTCTTTGTTGCACTAAGACAGTCGATGAGGTGCCAGTGCTTGGATCGAGGATGCATCCAGGTTGTCTTCAGGCTGTCTTTCTGTTGAAAGATAGTGTTGCTGATGGTGAGCTGTTGTTCAGCACAAAACTCTAGCAGGAGGCGTCCGTTGTCATTGCAGTTTCCAACGCCATGCTTTCCTAGAACTCCTTTCCAGGCTTCAGAGTTCTTTCCTACTCTGGCATTGAAGTCACCAAGGATTATGATTTTATTGTCTGCAGGAACCTTTTGGGTAAGGTGATGCAGGTTGGTGTAGAATTTGTCTTTTTCCATAGCGTCAGCTTGGAGAGTTTGGGGCATATACACTGAAGAGGACAATGTGTTGTTTGCTGTGTAGTGGGAGGCGTAGGGAGATAATGCAGTCAGAATTATCTATCAGCAAGTTTTCAAGTTCAGAGACAATGGAATTTCTAATCATAAAACCAACTCCTGAAAGATGACTTTCAGTTTTGAGTTTGCCTGACCAAAAGAGTGTGTAGCTAGCACCATGTTCTTTAAGGCTGCCTACCTCATGGAGACGAACTTCACTGAAAGCAGCAATGTTGATATTAAGCAGTGCCAGTTCATGGGCAGTTAGAGCAGAATGACACTCAGGATGTCCACTGTCTGCAGTATCAAACATGATTCTGATGTTCCAACATGCCAGTGTCAATTTGAACACACCTTTGGAGGCAGGTGTTTGCCTTTGTCTCTTTAGTGAGGTTTGACTGCATCGGAAGATGCCCGTTGGCTACTGTTCACCAACGGAGTGAAGGGTGGAGAAGAGCTTTGGTTAGGCCACCTTTTCTAGGTCACTCTCCGTGTGGAGCAAGCAGTGCTCTCCTTGGAAAAGGCTGCTTAGTCATTCAGGATGCTGTTGAACAAGACTGTTATCTCCAAGGTCAATCTTGAGCGACCAATGTCCTGAACTGCCTGCATGCAGGGTTGGGTCTGCGGCTCCCAGTGCTCCATAACACCTGCTGTTTTGTCCCTTGCCTGTCGCTACAGGGCTTTGCAAATGTGGGTGAATCCGTCAAGCCTGCACTGTGGATTTTTTAGATGAGGCACAGCGTGGGCATAACTGGTCCCACCCCTTACTCCTGAGGTTCATCTGCCAGAGCTAGCAAGCTTGGACAGTGACAGCAAGGATATGTACACAAATATTTCTAGGAAGGCTTTCCTTTATTTTTTATGTTAAGATACATAAACATTCTCTTATTTTCACTGTGTCAATTGCAAGAGGTGTCTCAAGACATGTCCCAGGAGGAATCCTGAGGAAGGCTGGAAGTTTTGCGATGCACTAGTGAATTTGTCTCGTGTCCCAGTTCCAAGGTAAGTGGGACTTCTAGCTGAAGCCAAAGTTTTTATCTTCAGATCTACAAATGTGCACAAAGTCAAAACAAACAAACATACACAGTCCCTGCTTCACACACGAAGAATCACGTGGAAGTCAGATTGTGCATGACCATTTATAACAAACATGGCCAAGACTACATTATGAACTTGCCTAGAAGGTTGTGCAATCAGTAGTGTTGTGCAGCGCAACCTGAGAAGTCTGTAATCATATTATTTAATTATTCATAATGGCAGCTGTCAAGATAGTACTTTCCATATGCTAAATTATGCTTGCAGTAAGGGCAACTTCACTACATCTTATGCAGCGAGATATCCCTTTTACAGACCATCATATGATTTCAGACTTCCCAAGAAGTATCCCCAAGGACTTTCAACATCTGATCTCATGTCACTCAAGAACCTTACTCTTTTTCACTGCTTCCAATAACTTGGAAAGTTGGTGTAAATGGAAGAAAGAAGAGAAAATGTTGCTAGTTCCAAAAAAAAATGCACTATAAAAAGTGAATATAGCATTCAACTTTTAGCTAGAGCAACTGTATAGTACAGCTGGTTCAGCTCTCTCATGATATTAGCCGATTCTTTCCAGAAAATGGTAGTGCCTTTTGTTATCTTGTAATTCAAGAAACATACCCTCTTGTTGAACCTGAAATGATGGGGATGATTATAAATACCAATGTTTATGAAAAACACTATTCAGCACGCCAGTAGTATACAGCTTTTACAAACTTTGTAAACCTTTACTTTGCTAAGAGTATGGAGTCTGATCCTACTGAATTCAGTAGATTTGACTTTAGCAGCGTCAGCAAGACAAATTCAGGAGAGACTCTTGATGTGCGTTTTCACACTGGGCCCCTTTGAAGTCACCAGTGTTCATTTGCATTAAAAATGGCAGTGACAGGGCTCAATGCATCCTTTTCAAGTGATGTTTTCAATTGCTCAACAAGCACACTGTTTAAGGAATAGTTCTCCCTAGTATTCCCTCCCCTTCTCCTTGAGTACCACTTATATATTGAAGTGCAATACAGTTTGAAGTGGCATACCTGCAGGTCAAAGAACAGACTGAAGGAGTTAAACCAGACATAAATCAGAATGAAATACATGGCTCCATAGAAGGCTCAACTGGATAAAACAAACCATGTATCCATTTGTGCACAGCATGTCTCTCCCAGATGAGCAGAGTTGAGAAAACAGGCTTCATAGACAGAACAAGTGTTGTCCATTGATGTACATAATAAATCATCAGTCTAGAGAATTTGTCAATAACATGCTGGCCTAAACATCCATATGTCTGCAGCATTAAGCTCATGTTGTTGCAACTAAATGAGATCTTAACCATTACAAAATGGAAAAAAAAAAAAACAAACAAGGAAAACAAGAAAAAAAAAAAAGAGCAGTATAGTTTAAAGTGGAAGAAAATCAGTTTGCGAAAAACAGACATTTTTTTCTCCAGTTCTTTTTAAGAACAGTTTGGGAAAGGCACAGTCATTTACAAGAACAAAGATCACTAGTTTATGTTCTGCATACCTATTAAAAATCTAGACAAGCATTGGGAAAATTCTTTTTCACAAATTCAGGCCACCTACACCAAATACATGAGCAACTTTGGCAATACCTGCAATGCAGATCACTCAGGTGAATGGTAGGATTTAGTACTAAATTCAGTGATGCAGGAGGCAGTTGAAATGGATTCTGGTTTCAGTTCTACCTCCATGTTGTAGGGCAGCTGTAAGCAAGTCACATTTATTTCACCATGGATATTTAATACACCTTTTCAATTTAGTCTCTGTTCACCTAGAGTGAACACAGGTGTTTGTGTGGTGTCTGCGTTACATTTGGTGGTACCACAATACAAGTAACAACCATCACAGAACATCAGAGAAACATGACAGGAGAGTGAATTTCTGAGGAAATAAAGGGGGTTATATATTATAAAGTGATATTTATTATGTAAGAGAAAGCTGGAATTTATTAAGAAGTAACTCTTTCTAGCCCTCTTACTGCTCAAGATAATCCATAAAGGCCACTAATCTCTCTAAGTTATTATAAATGTTCCTGAATTCAAAACTATTTACTGCCTAGTACTTTCTGTCATGATTTGCGCTGCCATACCAAAATAGCTAAATCACAAATAGACATCATTCAAACGATATCTTAAAATACAAACTATTTTAAAAAATTGATAAGTTTATTACAATACTCTGTTCACTTTCAGAGAATATGTGTTACCTCATAAAGTTTATATGTAAGGAATTCCTGTATAGAAAAAAAGAATTTTATGAGTTAGCAAGAAGGGACTAGATTTGTAATTTACTGTCATGTGAAAAGGGGAGATTTGCTCAACCTTTAGTGTTTGTTTTATCTGGTAAACTGACACACTTGTGCCTGACAAGTCTGTCAGTGTCCCATTATGGAAATCTCTCACTGAATAGCCCTGTTGGATCAGAGTGCGATTTGACTGCCCTTTTCAGGGTGGGCTAAGGCAACAGCATAAGAGAGATCCCTAAGCGGGTCTTTCCAGTTTGTCAAAAATGTGTTCTCCGCTGCTGGCAGCTGCCAGCATCCATAGAGCACTTACACTAGCAGTTTACCAAGTAACACTCTTATTAATATGAACTTCTGATTCAGCTTGTCGATGGTGTGGTGTGGTGTGGTATGGTACGGTACGGTACGGTATGGTATGGTCTCACTTTTTCCCCACTGACAACTTAGTTATACACTACTTTTTTATACTTAGGTGGAGCTTGAGTGACTTTAATTGTGTATACCTGTGTTACTGATTGGTGTAAAATCCTCTCACCTCACTTTTAAGGATCCAGTTGAAAAAATACGTAGTGCATGCCCTGTGAGGGGTGATCATATCTTGGAGGCTGGTAACTTTGGGATGGAAGTGTGTATTAATATTACAATTAGGCATTAATGAACCAAGTTCATCTGAGGAGAGAGTTTTTGCCACAGTTGTTGGCTCAGCAGCAGGGCATCTCCTTTCTCCCTTGGTTGACAGGTTTTATGTGGTTTTTCAGCTGCAAAGCATCATCTAGTTCCACTCCCTGTAAGGATTTTTGCAGAGCCTGGCTGCAGCGTCTTCACTCTGCTCCACCTTCAGTTCCATCTCCCTTAGCAGGTGTTTACCTTTGTATGGGGAATCACCATGGAGCTGCCAACCACATTCCGTCCAGAGAGTAACAGCTGCATCTTACCCTATAATTTCCATACCGTTATAACTTCTGTTACAATGTGAATATATTTCAGTTTCCTCTATTTTTTATCCCCAGCCATCTTACCACAATTACCATGGGAAGAACAAGAAGAAAAAGATCAGTGATTGTCACTGGAAGAAACTCAATTTCTTTTTAAGGACTGTATGTAAATAGAGTATGAAGAGGAAATAACAAATTTTTCAGCAAAATTTTAGCAAATCTTAATTCCAAATAACAAATGGTCTGTGTGAAAGTTTGTTGAGCAGACTTTTTGGACTGGCCTGCTGTTTGTAATTCACACAAAGATGATGTTGTGTAATATAATGTGGAGGTGATCAAAGAAATCTTAGGAGTCGAAATTTCAAACTGACTTTTAGATCTGGCCAAGAATTGTGTGGGCATCCTGTTGTCAGTGGGAAGTAGAGTGAACCATTGCTCATAGATGTGATAAAGTCTTCATGAAATGAACATGTTGGTGAACAGGCTCCACCTGAAATATCAAAAATTGTGTATTGGAATACAAAGAGAACATGCCTAGCTACCAGGAGTCTGGAGGTTAGTTTTCTCTGCAGTAACATATACATATGTTTGTGTGTTTAAATGCAGAGAGAGAAGGTGTGAGAGAGAACGAGGAAAGGAAAGGAGAGGAAGATTCTTTTAAAAGCTAATTCAGAACATCTATTTAGTGGGTTCCTAAAATCATGTAAGCGTTCCACAGAATATCAGACAATTGATAGAAAATCACTAGACCAAACCAGATTTTTTTTTTAATTTTTCATGGATAATTTACCCCCAGGCTTGTGATTTTTCCTCTTACACCTGATTTCCATGCTGTTTGTTATTTTCATGAAGTTGCATACAATTGAATTTGAAACATAAAACATTACAAAGAGGAAAATAAATTACAATCAGAGAAAATTCAAATGAGTGAGTGAATGTCATAAAAACTACAACACATTTCTTCCCCATCCTTTTAGACAGAACAAGAAAGAGTAAATTAAAATTAAAAGGCAGAAATAAAGCTGCTTAATGATTTCTACTTTCCTCATGTGGCAACAATTAACCTATGAAAATAATTGATACAAGACTACAGTAAAACAAAAAAGCTTGAATCTAAACTAATGTAGACACTTACATGAAAAACACAGAGGATAACCAGAATTCCAAAATGCATTGTGAAGAAAATTACATACTCTGCAGGGAATGAGCCAATAGATGAAACTCAGGCGAAATTCGTCATTAGATCAGTCTGTAATTGAGTATAATTTTATTTTACACTTATGAAAAGAAAATTTGAAGGGATACAAGAAGACCTGTCTAGCCACAAAAAGAACTATGAGCTAACAAGACAACAAGATTGAAAAAGAGACTGAACTGTCTATTTTCTTTCTGTTTAAAGCTCTTGCATTTTATCCTCCTTGCAGACAGCTAGACATATTTGTTCTGGACAGGTTTTTTGACAAGGACATTGTGGACTAAAAACATCATACTATATTTTTCATTTTTAATGTACATGCAATCCATCCCCATCACTTTGAGGTAACTTTGCTTTCCAGCAGAATGCTGCAGGTTTTAATCACAAGTCTACTTTTATTCTCAGTATGAGATCAAAATAAATACACCACCAGCATGAACACTTTTCTGAGAGGACAAGAGGGATTCCTGCTTGTCATAACTAATGATGGTGATCAAAGCCAACCAGGTGCTCACACTGACCCTGAGCTTTGATCATTTACTATACTTTCCAATATCTGAGCCTGGGAGTGAGTTGCCCTAATGGCCTCTGGTTACATTAGTGGCATATGGCAGGAAAAAGGAGTGGAAGATAAGAAGAAGCAAGAAAGAGAGGGGAATGTCTAACTATGCAGCATGTGGAAGTCTAAAAACCTCTGGGCAATTGAAGTTAGCTCATATTCAAGCCTTTTTATACACTGTACATGTTAATGTTATTGAAATACTCAGTAGGTTTCTCATGAAAACTTGTCCCAAAGGCCAATGACATGATCCTTTACTCACCTTTGAGCAATTACTCAAATGAACAGTCTTAGTAGTTTAAAAGGGGGTGTGTGTATGTATGTATCTGCAAATGCTCTTCTGAAGCCTATGAAACTTCTGACTCCTCAAAAGAACATATTAATGCTACATTTTTACACATTATAAATATTTTTACTGACTTAATATTCTTTTACCCATTTCTGGCAGTGGTTTTCATGATAGACACCACTGCACAATCCCTCAACTCGAACTATGGTGCAGTCAGACAAAAAGTTTGTCTTGCTAATGCTAGTTATGCGTTAGTTCTAAAAGCAGATTATGTGATAGAGTTGATAGCTAAAGACATTTGAAGCAGAATTGCTCCCATAAAGTCTGATTCACACTAAGTGAATCTTTGTGAAAACAGTTTCCTTTTATCTGTGCTACCACCTGAAGAATTTCGTGTTCAACAGCAGCAAGTTTAAATGTACAGATAAAATTTCTTAACAAACTGAGATTCTCCAACAGCTGTGAACTTTTCAGATATTCTCCAAAAACATTGCACCCACAGAGAACAAATGTAGCAGGTGATAGTATTTTATGGGCCAGAAGCTGAGATAATTATTTAATTCACATCCAAGGAAAAAGCAATGATAAAACAAGTAAGAGATCTGAGATCATCTTTGTAAGATTCTTCACAAAATTGAGGGAGAAACAAGAACACCAGTGTCTTATTTCTTATTTCCAGAAAAGAGGAGTCTTTCCTTAGCACTTTAATGAGGCAGGCATTCAAGGCTGTGCATTTCATAAAAGAAAGAAATTTCAGCCTTCAAAGTGCCTGCATTCCTTAGCATGGGAATGTTTAGTATTTTCTGTGCTATGACATCCCTGTTGTAAGCAAGAACAAGAGAGGGTAGTCAAAGTTACCTGTGTCTACTGAAAACTAGAATTCTATTAATCATTGAATGTTTTTCTTATCTTCTGACCTCCTTGTTACCATTGTCATAATTGTTAAAACTTTCCCTCTAACTGGAATAATGCTACTGAAGATCCCAGCTAAACCAAGTAGCTACAGAATGATCCAAATATCTACCCTGATGATGTACTTTCACAAGATTACTATTTTACATAAAATTTAGCTGTCAGTGTTTATTCAACATAACCCTGACTATAGAAAGCCTGCTAACTGGATACATTAACCTTCCCTACTAATGCACAGGCTTGTTTTTGACACTGTCCTGCACCAGTTCAGCCACATTTGGAATGTTTGATTCTCCAGATGTCTGGCTTTTTCCTAGTAAACTGCCTTTGAAAGTGGAAAAGGAAGTGTGCACAGCTTCTTTTCCTCTCATCATTTGCATGTTTATGCTTACAAACTTTTAACTGTAGCTGCTATTGTACATCAGTTCTGCTGCCAGGGGAATAAAGGAAAATTTTAATATGGAATTATCGTCATAACAGAATTCAGCCAAGATCACATGTTTTCAGTGACAACACCATAGATGAATACATTTACAAATAAATGAATGATGTCCAATATCCAAATATCAATACAATGAAGGAATGTTTTGGTCTTTCTTTGAAGTGACCTTACTATGCAAACAATCTGCTTTAGGGTTAATTCTGCAGACAGTTCCCTGGTTGCGTATTGTGTGGCCTCTGAAGCCAAGTGCTGTATCACAAATTGGTAATTGCATGGTGTCAGATTGCACCTCATCTAATTCCATGTCACAGTAAATTAAGGGTGTCTGGGTCCTACAAGATCTGTAGCTTTGAAAAGCCAAACTATGCAATTGCATTATGTGCTAGGTGGTACTGTGGAGCTCTGACCTTGATATGTAATTTAGAGTAACTTTCAGTGCGTTAACAGTAACTGATAGAAGTATTTAGTTGTGTCACAGGCAATAGAGAAGATATAATCTCTTTTGTATTTTACAAAGTGGAGTTCTTCTACCAAGTAGAAAGTAAAGCTGACACAGTGTTGTATGGAAAGCTGGTTGGCATAATGTCTTTCACAAGCCTCTGCCATGGTGTTATTTGTGTCCCTCTGTTGGTACATTTGTCATTTTAATGGTTTTAAATGGAACATCAAAAATATGCAGAAGAAGCTGAATGAATTCTACAACGATTCCTATATTTATAGTTATGTCACATTAAAAATATCAACATTGTGATACTTTGTAAAAACATGCATTTTTTTTTTATCTGGAGAAAACAGGGCAGATCTGATCTCTGCTTGTGACAATATTTTTTTTCTCTCTAAACCAGATGTTTTCAGAAATACCGTCATCTAAGGCATGATTTTTTATTTCTTTTAAATACCAAAAAGACTCCACCAAAACCACAACAACCCACTCATTTTTCTATTGTAAGTATTTTTACTATGAAGGGTCATCATCACAGGACAAAGGCAATAGGTCAAAGAAGCAGTTTGAACTTGGCCTAATGAAAGATACTTAAGGTAATTGGAACAGATAGCATATTTTCCAGTGACTCTCCATAATGCCTTTTACAATGAGAACATGGCCTTTTCTGCAGGAGGAGATTTTGACAATTAATTTGTGCTTCTTGGAACAGAAATATTTTAAATATGATACAGAAGTAATTATTTTCTTCCAAAAATTTTACTTCAATTTCTTAAAAGCAATAGTAAAACAGATTTGGAGTTTAGCTAGAGGTGGAATTTAAGTTTTGTCAAACTTCCCTCTGCATCATTTAACAATCCTGCATACTTAAAACAATAATGCAGATCCTAAATTCCTAATCCTATGTTTCACAGGATAAGAGTCACACTTAAAAAAAGTTGAAGAGTTTCTAAACTCTGGGTGATTTCACTCATTCTTAGGTGGAAGAAATACCCAAGGTCAAATTTTGCAAGAAGAGGATTCAAAATCTAATACTAACTCCCTGAAAATTATAGTTGCCTGACCAAGTCTTCTTGTGTCAAAAAGTGTTGGAACTTCTGAAATGGTGTCAAAAGATCTCCTCTTTCACATAGAATCCTATCCTTATATTAATGGCAGGTAAATTTTTCAAAAGTTATTACCTGATTTAACAGCCTAAATCACATTTTAGAGGTGACTTTAGCATTTAATAACTCAGCTTTACTTTGAAAGCAACTTGGAAGTTACATGCCATCTGTTTCTGCCCTTTTGAAAATCACACCTTGTACTTAATGCAATCTTTAAGCCCCTTGGAAAATCTGGTTTTAAATCCTTTTTGAAAATGTCACAGTTGTAAGGGTACTTCTAAACTGTGGGAGTTAGAAGCTTTTAGTGCATGCCTGGAGTATACTCCCTTGCTCTTTCCTTCCATGTTAAAGCAATACCTAAGCAAACACTTTTCATCTGTTCTTTCATGGAAAGGCAATGACATACCTGTACCAGGAAAATGAATTAAAACTTTTTTTTTTTGCCTGTATAGAGAAAGGTGTACGAGTGGAAATAAATACATGAGGACAAGGCAAAGGAGTGGAATAAATATTAAGTCATTAATCCTTTTGACTGGTTTGCTACAAACAAAAGGAGCTTGTAAAATGCAAAGGATGAATAATTGCTGGCACAGTTTATCTTTAATGATCTAACTAAAGTTGTAGCTATAACATTTTACCTGTTTTTTAATGTGATACCTCTCTAATACTGACCTCATCTGAAATCACTTATGCAGATGCTGGACCTTATGCTGGAATATTATTCACATGAATAAACTATGACTGTTTTTGCAGGATGCATGACATTTGCAAAGAGAGTAAAATTTTGAAAATCAATGAGTAATTTCAGTTTTGCAAAGACCTTATCAATTTGCTTCATGCTGACATCTAAATACCCCTTTTTGTCCTTGTTACAGTATTTGCTGTGTGGCTAAAGATGTACATCAATTTTTTAGGATATCTTTGATTATAGAACAGGACACAAGTCTGTGTACTCACATCCCTGAAGGCCAACCATATCCTGGGCAGGTTTAGATTATTTACTTGGAGGATGGTGAAGCACCTACATGGGTTGCCTAGAGGAGTTGTGGGTGTCCCATTCTTGGAAGTGTTCAAGACCAGGTTGGATGGGGCCCTAAGCAACCTGATACAGTGAATGGCATCCCTTCCCATGGTAGGGAGTTTGAACTAGATGATTTTTGAAGTTCCTTCCAACCCAAACCATTCTGTGGTTCTAGGACTCTATCACCTTTGTAATGCTACAGAGACAAAAAAAACAACTTGTAGAGCACAACGATGCATGTGTGCATAATGTATTTATTGGTCCGGACCTACACCCTCAGTAGTTCTTCACTCCTTTAAAATTGTGGTGTAGCTGCAGTTGGAAGGTGGAATTATTTTTTATTCTTACTCTTATTGTTGTTAACTAGAATGAAGTTTAGATAGTTGAGAAGTATAAGCAATGATCACATTTGGAAACACAGTAGGATATAGCACATCAGCACTGGAATGCTACAAATGCTGTATTTAATGCTTCTAGACGGCTGTTGTGACTAGAGTCAGGTTTTTAGTCAAGTAAAGAGATATTTCTTCGCATTATAGGGTCACACCCTACTGTCAGGTTTTAAGTAGCACTCTGCATTGATCTCAGTGGGTAGTTGTGTTTAAAAATTGATGGCATGACCGGGCCCTTAATATGGAATGTCACTTGAAAAGAACATACAGATTTTGCTGCTCTCTGCACAATGAGTAAAAGCAGAGTAAGAAGGAGGAGGAAACACAACAGGTCTCGTGCTATCCTGAAGTATGTGAAAGAATTTGAAGCAGTATTAACATCCTGAACCTCAGCCTGCTTAATAACCAATATTATCTTAATTTATTTCCACTGACTTCAGTAGAGTTGCTTTGGATTTATATCTTTGTTAATTTAATCAGAATCTAAATACATTTGTTGGTAAATGCAGAAATATTTTCATGAAAATATATTCAAAGTATCTTATAAATATTTTTTTATTCAAAAGAATTTGGATTCGGAAGCAGAGCCCGAAGAGTTATATTAATATTTCCAAGTGTTCTCTTGGATTCAAAACCTATGGATATTGCATATCTTTTAGGCTGCACGTTTCTTGTATTTTTCCTGTCAGAATCCCAACAAATACTTTTCTATGCATCTTGAAACTTACAAAAAAATGTATGTAAACAATATGTTAACTTAATGTAAATTTATTTCTTTTTGGACCAGATAATAAATTCTAAAATATTTTTCTATCCTGATTCAAACTAAAGTTTTCCATATTCTATTTGTCTGACTCATATATTCATATGTTTTGTATAAGCTTCCACTTTTCTTTGACAACCAATAATCTTTTATTTTATTAAAGAGACTTAAATTCACCCTCTCAGCCATGTTGTAATCATTTTGATCTTCCTGATTTGCTTCTCCTCATACCAACATCTGCACATAAACTTGTACCACATAGCATGGCTACATATTCAGTGTGAGCAAGATCTCTCGTCCCTGTTCCATGGTTTTTGGTGGGTTTTTTTCCCTCCTTTGTTTTACCAAGGAGTGTGATCTGCTTCAAATTACATTATGAATACAGCATAGCAGAGGGATGTATGCAATGAAGATTAAAAATAAGTCACTGAGATCACTGTAACTTTCTCAATGTCAAAAAATGTGCCATTGTAAATCCCCTGGGACTGCCTGAACAATACTTGCATATTCCAGGCCTTATGTCAGCCTGATACCCATCTGTCTATTTGCTAAGCTCAGTCTCTCCTGTCCTTTTCCGTATCACTCCTTCTTTTGTGGGTAAATGGGAGAGGAGGGGCTCTGAACAGCAAAATTCCCCTTCATTTTGTTCAAAGGTGAGATCCTCTGGACATGATGTCTCCCTGCAAGGTACTCAGCTCCATTTGCATGTCAGTGTATGATGTTTTTGTGCTAATCCTAAAAGTAACAAATTAGCACTCAATATTTTAAATAACCTTGAGTATCACTATTGTATTTGAATACTTTAGATCAGGGTCCTGACTCCAGCTTGGAAAGAAACAGTTTTGATAAATTTTAGTACAGGGGCTGAGATTTTGTGGTTTGCACAGCACAGAATTTGCAGACAAGTCAGAAGATAGCAAGAAGAATTAACATTAAACTCCTCTGATTTGTGCCATCCGACAGCTGAAGAGGCATCTGGTGTAATTTTGAACACTACAACACATTCTCTTTGAAATGTGGCATGGTTTTACTCTGGAATGCCCTTCCTCTTGCATTGTATCTGTGGCAGATTTTTGGGAAATCCTTTGAGGAGGGATGATCAGTGAAATGTCCCTTCACTTGCAGAATCAAGACTGAGATCTGCAGGTTAGTCATTGTGCAAAGTTACTTCTTAAGAACATTTTGTGATCATGCTATAGGCAGAGGTGTGCAAATCTGTCACAACCATGAAAATAGTTAAATGGTTCTGTAATAAACAGAACACAATTTCTTTGTTTTTTTTTGTCTGCAGTAAACCAGCAATGCATTTATTTCCTCTGTATCATCATATAATCTATAACTGAAGTAACCTTAAAACCGCATACCTACTCCAACCACTCTCACTGTAATATTATCAGTTTGTTGTTTTTTTTTTTTTCCCTACAACTATTCTGAAATCTTTCTGGATGTGTAGTCAGTCATGGGTTTGCTGGTTTGGAAATACAACATGTTTTGTTGTCTTCCCGTAGAATGTCACTATATCTGCATCTCATGTTTTTCTTGAACTAGCAGACTAAAATGTTACTAGAGGAGGGCAGACAGGCAGACAAAGCCTTGCAGTGAACAAGATTACACAAATTTCCTTAGGAAACCAGGGGAGGCAGAAATTAACATGTGATTGCTATAATGCACTGTGGTGCTTCTTGATCACTTTGAACAGTGAGCATGTTCCAGAGAAGAGCATGTTCTCTTTATGTTGTATGAGAAATGCTTAGTCTATTCTGATGTTATCCGGTAACTGCACTTGTAACCTGTAACCTGATTTCAGGTAAATATCTGAGTAGGTGCAAAACATTAGATGTCTCCTTTGAGAAGTAGATGGTATTCTCTGGCATCAGATTTATTTGTTAGTTATGGGAAGAGGTGGTTGATGATATGAAGATAGCTGTTCAGCTTTTTAACTGAAATATATAACAGAAAATATTTACTAGTCTCTGGCATTTATTTTCCTAATGAACACAACAGAGTCTTGTGAACAGTCTCCAAATCAGTATACTATGCCTAACGTCTCATTTATCTAAGAAACTGATTGCCTATTCAGTTATGTAATAATCATCTTCAGTTTTTCTTAAGTCGCTAAATTATGTGGTACTTGATACAAGCAAAATCACAAAATTTGGAAACATGACTTTTGTAAAACAATGGTTGTCTATTAGACTGTCCTTTTATTTAAGTATGAGAAAAGTGTGAGATCTTACTTTATGTATGCTATTTCCACAAAGAAAGGCAAACTTGCTTTGGATAATATTTTTACCACCTTTTAGTAGAGTGCAAAAACAGTAAACCCAGGCAAAAATAATCTGATAATTTAGATTTCTAACTTTGTGGACAGTATATCTCTATCACTCTTTAAAGAAAAATCAATTAAATGTTAAATTTAGGAAAGAAACAACAACTACAACAACAAAATCCTCACATCCTGAAAAATAAGTGAGCAGTGATACCTTAACATACAGTTCAGAATCACACAGCAAAATTCTAGATAGAAATGAACTTAATGCTTATTTTTGTACTGTATGTCCTTTTTTTTTCCTCCTTAGATAGTTCTTCGTTTGCCATGTACACATTGCTGATTGTAGAGCTCTGTTTATTGAAAAAGAAGCATAGACACCTAATACACTCAACCAGAATTTTCCAGCTGCTGCTGGACACTTCAGAGTTTGTTTGGTTTGTTTTATTTTGGTGTTTTGTTGGGGGTTTTTGTTTGTTTGTTTGTTTTTTGTTTTGTTTTGGTGTTTGTTTGTTTGTTTGTTTGCTTTTTTTAAAGTGTTTTGTTTTGTGGTTTTTTTTTAAAGAATTAAGACCAAATGTGAGCAATCCTGTACTTGACTTGTGAGATCAATGAACAAAGATAATCTCCTGGTATTTGTTAACATTCTTTTCTGAAATATATGACATCATAATTATAACAGAGCCTCATGAACAAGTTAGGCAATAGCAAAAATGCCATTTTACAATTACACACCCCAGTCACCAGGGAAAAACAACCCCCACGATGTTTATTTCCTCTTCAATAGTGATTGCTGCTTCTGAACAAGACAGTCTACTTCTCTCAGCAAGACATATTTTCTTCATACTACAAAACAAGAGGTTTCTGAGTTAAATACTGATATACCTTATCTTGTGCAAGACCAGCCCTTTTAGAGTTAACAAATAACCACATGTAGGACAAAGAACAACTCTCTTTGGAGTGAAGATTGAATATGCCACACATCTAATGAATGGCTGCCTGCCCCATGCTGCTGTATGTACCGTAGTACCTACTGTACTCTACAGTTGATCTTTAGGCTACTGCAGAGCTAAAATGTTAATATAGAGTGTGTCATTATTTCCTTAAACAGTTCTTGTACTTGTCTTTCTCTGCTTTTATTTCCCAATGTGGTAGTGTGCATTTTGGGAATTCTTCAGTGATGCAAATCTGACAAAAAATTATCTCAATAGAATGTTTAAATGTGGTTCCCAATGAAGATTTTAAAAATTAAGCCCAAAGGAATGGAGTGAACAGAAATAGAATTTGGGGTTTGCACTGATTGAAAACTGCTGTTGTATAATTCCCATTTCCCTTTACTAAGATATAATTTACATTCTGTTTGCCTCTTTTTTCTTTCCCTAATATGTTTTTTTCAGAAAGAGGAAAAAACATTCCCTTTCCTTATGGGTGTTCTGGGACTATCTAGTAACAAAATATTGTATATTTCAACATAAAATTACTCATCTCTCACACACAAAAGAAATGTTTTCTGCATATGCCTTTTGGTAACTAATTCCTTAAGTACTTGAAGAATACAGGAGACACTGCTCAAAAACCTGGTAACTTCCTATCAGAAAGCAAAGGAGCCTGCAGAAGCCAATACGGAATTTGTACAGCTGTAAGTGCTGACATTTTTTTGCCTGAAAGGAAAATCACTACTATTGAAAGATTTCAGAGATTGTTCTAAGCATACTTATTAATCTGATAAATATCTGTGTATTTATTCATTAGAAACACAGAAAAATCAACTGATGATGGAATTAATTTCATTTTTTATTATATAAATGACATAGCAGTACATCAAGGCAGTCTAGCCCAAGATATCATGCTCCAGTCTGGTAAATGGTTGCAGTTGGTTCTGATGGCAGACATTTCATAGCTTCCATTGCTCTTTAAAAGGAAAATAGCTTAGATACGGGTTTGTGCTTCATAGAGGTAACTGTCAGGTGAAAAAATGCTGCTAATAGCAAAATATAACACTTGGAGATATCTAACATTCATGTTAGGACCTGTCTATTGCCTAACAAATTTTAAAAGAGTTTATTGACAACTTTATTAGATGTTTGACAAAGTTTTATTGATACTGACCAGAAAAGAAATACATATTCTTTGATGCTTAATCTTTGAGAATATATCTTATTTCAATTCAAAATACAGAGTGGAGTTTTTTGGAAGTTTTGATTTTTTGATAGTTTGATTTATTTTTTTTTGTGTGTGTGTGTGTGTGTATGGGTTGATGGGTTTCTTTGCTTTTTTGTTTGTTTGTTTGTTTGTTGGTTTGTTTGTTTTGTTTTGGTGTTTTGTTGGGGTTTTTTGTTTGTTTGTTTGTTTTGGTGGGCTTTTTTTGTTTGCTTTTTTAAAGTGTTTTGTTTTGTGGGTTTTTTTTAAAGAATTAAGACCAAAGTATGACCCCAGAGTAAAGCATCAGCATTAACACATGTGGAACATTAACCCAGGATGCTATTTCCGGACTCACTGTCAAAAGTTGGAAAATACTCAGTCTGTGTATATGGGTGAAATCCACTATATGTAGTTGTGGTTCGGGGTTTTTTTGTTTGTTTGTTTTGGTTTTGTTTTTTTGGTTGGGTTTTTTTTTTGAGCTCGAAGTGCAGACAACTAGACACATATCTTTGTGAGCAACCAACACTGTGCCCATTTAAGTCTCTGCCTTTTTGAACTAGTAAAAAGATTGTCTAAGAGGAGATAAACCCCTGGCTTTCCACAGTAAACTGTATTTGCTATTATGTAAAATGAGTGGCCACTGCAGCATTTAGTGTCTAGGATGCTCGGTATGATCTTGAAGCATATCTCTGGAAAATGAATGACTCTATTCTGCTCTAAGAGTGTTTCACTCAGAGCTTCCATTTTCTCCAGTCTTAGGCATATTCATCATTTTCTGATAAAGAATTTTTCTTTCATTATATTCATCAACTATATGTTTCAACCCACTTTTGTTTAGATTCATTATAGCAACACTAGCTGAGTTCATCATACTGAATTAGAACACCATTAAACTTATTGCAGTAGATCTCTAAATTGTATGAGATCTCCCCCTTTAAATGTATATTTGAAATCCCTAAAGCAACATAATATATCTGCTTTATTGTGACTAATCACAAAGATTTGAAATTCAGCATTTTGTTTTTGAGAAGCACCAGGACTTCCTTCTTTCTGCTGATGTTATTTTAACATACTAAAAACATGAATGTTGGGGCAAGGAATCACATTAAGAAAAAAATTTGTGAACAAAACTTAATGTAATATACACACTCACTCAATCCACAATGAAGGGAAGTAGAGAAAATTGATATTCTAGTTTATGGAAGAGATAGCATGCAAAGTCACCTTTCTTTTACTTGCTAATGTCAGAGTTTTCATGAAAATTCAATACTACAAAAAGTTGTTCACAAAATGCCTTCAACTTCTAAGTGGTAT
This sequence comes from Formicarius rufipectus, assembly GCA_013399695.1. Taxonomy (NCBI): domain Eukaryota; kingdom Metazoa; phylum Chordata; class Aves; order Passeriformes; family Formicariidae; genus Formicarius; species Formicarius rufipectus. Next base: position 230,485 of record VXAU01003988.1, on the reverse strand, counting down.
TACTGCTATTACTGAGCTGCTATTTGTAGTAAAACCAGAATGCTGACATTAACAATTTTTCTCCAAGTACACATTTCATATGCTGCTTTTTCACACAGTATTTAAATGAAGTTGGCATACAGACATATGTCTTTCTAAATCAAGGAAGGTTTTCCTGAGGATATGTAACAAGACATTTTACATTTCAGAATTTAAATACCTGTCTCCATGTAAGAAGCATATATACAGAAAAAAAAAAAAAAGGCATATTTAAATTTATATTTATATTACTGTCATGTCTTACTTGTGTACTTAAAGAGTCAGTAAAACAATTTTTTTTAAATTTCTTGAATGTTGTTTTGGTCATTGTGATTTAACATCTTGATACACCAAAAAAAACTTACCACAATACAGAAATATATTACTCTTTCACTCTTCCTTGGAAAAGGTAAAGCTATTTGTAATTTGTCTTTAATCTATGTTCAATTGGAAGTTTCCATTTATTTTATTTTTTTATTGTCAGGATAATACCTAATTTCTCAGAGGAAAAAAGATCACTTTATTTGCAGTTATTTAAAATACTGATAACTTGCAAAGCACATTTTGGTAAGATATTTTATAGGGAATACTACACATTTCAATTTCTACTAGTGTTTCTATTATTCTCCCTACAAATATTTGATATCTGGGTTTAATTATACTGTAAAATAAAATCCTATATTTCAACACTGTGCAATTTACTTTTAATTTAGCAAGCAGATATATGTAAAATAACTATTGCAGAATCATGTAAATCTATAGTACATCAATCTTTTGCACGTTTGCACCACTTGCAGTGGTTGAAAGAGAGAGGACGCTGTTAATTTTTAAGGACAGAAAAAAAAACCCTAAACCAAAAAAACCCCCAAAAAACAACAAAAAAAAAAAAAAAACCAAAACAACAACCAAACAAATTTTGTTTCAATTTTATAATTTTTTAAGATGACTGAAGTGAAACATTCAGAATGAAGTGGCTCATGGCAGATAGAGCATTTCCTTAGGGATACTGCTTTTCCATGCTATAGACAAACTGTAAAAAGGGATAATGTCATAATGCTGTATTTTTGGTGAAGACAATGAAATCACAACAGACATCAGGGGTGTCTCTTATTTGTGGGATTACCACAATAAAATTAAAATTTTACTGTTATACTGATGCCAGGGGAGAGGTTGGCTGATGAGGTTCCTGTGAATACAGGGTCCTGGGATGGAGAAGAAAAGGGACACAAGGATAAACAGTGTTTAAAATTTAGTGCTTAAATCTTTCAATGGTTCCATGAACTCCTTTGAATTATTGGCAACATGAGACTGGTTATGGAGTATGAGAGAAACTGTGGTGTTGCATTGAAAAAGAAATATTAAATCTACTCCTAATTATACACTCAAAGTGTGCATGCCGTAGGAAACAGCTATGTAAGGCTTAGCTGATATTTAAGATCAGGAGCCATATTACACAGTCCTCATATCTCCCAAAATATTGAATTCAAAAGGTCATTCCAGGAAGGAAGAGTCAGATATATAAGGTTTGGATTCACAGTTGGACTCACTAATACTTGCTGCAACTACTGAAATATCTGTGATAATTTAAACTGGTCTTGAATGAAGCTGTAACTGTCCACATAATCCTCCAGCAGAAAAGCTTTCTGACATCAGTGAATATGTCAGCTTCCTAACAATTCAATTATTATTTTTTAATTCTTCACTTGATCCATGCTTCTGTTGTTCTCCGACTATGGAAAATGTGTAATACCTTTTTTTTTTTTTTTTTTTCCCTTAAGGGAAGCTACTATTCCAAATTTTTCAAGGGATGTGGTTGCACAAATAAATGGAAAATTGCATATTGTAGCATGTAGAAGGCATTTTCAAAACTCTTCTGCACTGTCCTGCTTTGTTTTCTCCTGATGTCAGTGGAAGTTCTACCATCAACACAAACTAAAGGAATCCATCCCTAAAGCTTTTCAAACCCTACTCTGTAGCTATTTTTCTATGTAAGATGAGAAACACAGTCAAGCAGAATCTTTTTTATGCTAAGATCTCTTTCTGTGAGGTTAGCAATGCAAAAGACCTTTAAACATGTACAGATATAATTTACAAGTATTTTTAATTCCCTCCATCTCTATCACCAAGTAGATTGCACAATAAAATGGAAGCTTAAGATAAATGAAACTCTGATCCACAGGGATTTCATACTTTTAGGTTAATACAATTTGAAATTACTACTCTGAAATATCCAGTTCAGAAGAGTCTTAAAGTATATATTTAAATTTAAGGTTATGCTCATCTCCATGAGAGTCACAGAAACAGGACAGTTTAGGTATTTTATTTCAGAACAAGACCAAGGAGTATGCACCTTGCTGTGGACTTCTGTCTGTAGCTGTACACATAAATCCCTGTAATTTAGCTTGACTTAGCTTGAGCAAACAAGAGAAGTCATCTAAGTGCTTTTTTTCTATGATGACAACTGTAGATAACAACAAACGTAAACTGTACTAAACCATCTAAACTTGGGTAGAACTTTCATACCAGTGCTGTGTAGTATTAAGAATTCATCAAAAACTCGACGTTGCCCAGGCTCTGTGTTTTTCTCATAATTAAGCTGTATCTGCTGAGAGGTCATCTGGATCTCAGTGACTGTCAAGTGAGCAGTCTATGAAGTGACATTAGTTTCTTTTCAACTGAAAAATCTCCTGGCTAGCTAGCTAGTTTAACACCTGCACCGAGTTTACATGGCAAGATTTTGGTAGCAAGAGGCTGCAGGGATGGCTTCTCAGAGGAGAGACTGGGAGCTGACCCCATGTTGAACTGAGGCAATTCCAGGTGGCTCAAAAAGGGCCACTGCCCAAAGCTGAACCAGACAGTGACACAAGTGGTGTCCCTGTGATAAATTATTTAAGAAAGGGTTAACAATGCTGCACTGCCCCAGCTCGTGTTGCAGGTGTGGCTGCAGTGCCACATTTGTGTCATTCGGTGGCAGAGAGGAAAAGGCGAGGTCTTCCCCTGGTGCTCTGACCCACATGGGCTCCCAGGATTGCTCAACAACCTGACATTATTACTTTTCTGTTTTTTTTTGCTTTTCTGTTTGCTGTTATTTTTTCTTTAATGTTAATCTGAAATGGGCGGCGGGCGTTGGCCGAGTGGCGTAGGCTCCCGCCTGTGGAGCCGGTTCCTCCTCTGAGGATGCGGGTTCAAATGCCGAGGAACTCGCTGTCACGGTCCGATTGTGCTCGGCCGTGGCAAAATGAACCTCAGGAGTAAAGGGGGTGGGGCCAGTTCCGCGCACACTGTGCCTCACCTAAAAAAAATCCATTGTGCAGGCTTATCCCAAAATCTTTGTTCATGAAGTCTAGCCAACAACAACAACAACAAACAATGCTGCATAACAACCGAGAAACGAGTGAGAAAATACACTCTGAGGACACCAAGGTCAGGTAAGGATTGAGTGGAAGTGCTCCAGGAGCCAGAACAGAGATTCTCCTGCAGAGCCCATGAAGACCGTAGTGAAGCAGATTGTTCACTCTACAGCCCATGTAGGACCATGGTGGAACAGATATCTGCACCTCAGCCCATGGAGGACCCTCTGCTGGAACAGGTGTATGCCACCTTAAGAAAACTGCAGCCCTTAGAGACTACATGATGGAACAGACTTTCTGGCAGGAATTGTAACCCATGGGGAACCCATATTGGAGTAGTCCATTCCTGAAGTACGCCCTATGAAAAGGACCCATTCTGGAGCAGTTCTTGAGGAACTGCAGCCCATGGGAAGGAAACGCATTAGAGCAGCACATTGAACAACATGAGTAAAAAGGAGGAACAGAGACTACGCATTATGAACTGAGCACAATTCCCTGTCCCCCTGAACCCCTTGGAGTGGGGGACGTAGAAGGATTGAAGATTGAAGTTGAGTCTGTGAAAAAGGGGTATGGGAGAAAGTATATTTAGCTTTGGTTTTATTTCTCATTGTCTTTGTTAATAATAGGTTAATAGATCATTTTGCCCATGATGGTACTTGCTGAGTAATCTCTCTGTCCTTATCTCAACCCACAAGATTTTTCATGTTATTTTATCCCCATGTTATGTTGAGGATGGAGTGTGAGAGAGTGGCTTCATGGGCACCTGTGAACCAGGCAAGATTAACCCACCACAACACCGTATTTCCGCTGGGAGTAGGTACAGTCTACAAATGAAGCTGTATTAATTAATCTTCAGTGAATAATTGACCAGGCTCCTTGTGTGCCCTTTTTCAGTTAGGCCAAAGAGCAGATGCATATTCTGAGTCTTTTGATGCACTGAATCTTGTTATTATCTTTACAAATGCTCAGTGCATCAGGAAAACAACAGGGATCTGATTATTTTCCCCAGGAACAATCTAGGGATTAGTAGAATATAGACGGAGATTGAATCTGCATGGAAAATTGTCCATGCTGTGTTCTATTAGAAGGTGCTGCTGTGCAAAATTTGTTGCTAATCATGTGGCAAAATTACAAGAGACTGCAGAAAGAAGAAATTAGTAAACAGAATAATAAAAGTAATTTTAATTATTAAACTTCAGTGTTATAAATTATCTGCCATTCATCACTGCCAGTAATAAGTATAAAAAATGGAAAAAATCCATATGCTCCATGTACTTTAATTTAATTTTGCATAATAAATTAGTGTTATGCAAAATGTTTAAAAATATGAATAATCACCAAATTACTATCCATTTTCAACAGGCAGCATCTAAATTTTAATACAGACAGCTATTACAGTTAACCTATGCTTTATGTTGACTGAAGCACAATAAAACCTCAGATAGGTATTATAGACACAGTTCCAGTTATCAGCCACTAATGATGCTAAGTGATGAATTGCTACATTTTTAATAGGCCAATAAGAATCCAGGGTTTTCATTATCTTTCTCGGAATGTTTTGTATGCCCACTATTGTTCTTCTAATTAGTCAATAACAAAGAGGATCTGTTTGAAAAGATACAGCAAATGATGAGTCAGAGGTGACAGGTAATTCTCCCTGTGCTGCCTGGGAAGAAATATTTTCTTGATGTTAGTTAAGTTTGTTTTCCATCATTTTTTCCAAGGTAGTAAGGTGACACTCTCCCTTTGACAAAGAAATCTTTTTGCTAAACAACTGCAGACGAGGTAAGTACAATGAAACACTTGCTCTTAAAGTTTTGAAGTTCCTATTGATCTATATATGTAACTTTGTATTACTATTGCTGAACATTCTCCTGAGTTAAACCTCATTATTTACATTCCTCCAAAGTGGTAAAACTCATGTCAATAAATCTCTGTTTAATTACTTCCTTAGATGTTTTATTCTTCATAAACAAACAATAGGGAATATACTAGTACATCATAAAGTAAATTATTTTATAACTATCATCTTGCTCACAAATGAGGAAGGTTACACAGACTACTCACAGACTGAACACAGAAAAATAAAACAGTTAGTACTGCAAAAATTATAGATCATATTGAATGATCCAGAGATCTCTTCTAATCATGGGATTCTATTCATCAGATATATTACCACAGGGAAGTATTTCACCTCCAAAAAGGTCAGATGAAACAACTGGGAGAATTTGAGGGATATGCAGAATATATAGAGTCTTCAGCAAATTGTTACCCTTTTTTTTTTTTTTTCCTCAGTTCTCAGAACAGCTCTGACACTAGAGATGCCTTTTGCTTCTTGCTAAACAAAGGTTTGAGGTTCTTGATCTTACTGAAACAGAACATATGAGACCATTGCAGTGCTGTCACTAAGCTCTTGCCAATATTCAGACTAATGAGTCATTCCCAGGATACAGAACACCAGTTAAATATTTTATTAATTGGAGAATAGTTTGTTGGAACATAGAGTGAATCAAACAAAACATACAAGCTATGCCATCTCAGTTCCCAAGACTGTTTTTTGCACTAGTTTCAGTAGTTTGTGACTACAAGTCCCATTTGTGTTTGGTTCTTGTCTTCTCTACTGAGTCCAGCATTCACTCTAAACTCTATGACTTAAAAGTTCCCGCAAAACCTAATTTTACCCAAATTAAATCAGAATAAATGAGATTTCTCAATGTGCTAAGGTTGAGAGACATCTGTGAAATATTTCAGAAGGACTTTGGCAGACTGAATGACTTGTCAATGACAGATGTAAATACATGCAAAGTTCCAGGTGTGGGGAGAAACAGTCCTATATTCTTATACAAAATAATGAACTCTATGCTGACAAACAGAAAGTGTTTGGAATCATGACAAACGACTATATGAAAATAGCTCAGTTCTTGTCAGCATTCAAAAAATCAAATCAAATGTTACAAATGGTTAGGAAAGGAATAGAGAACTAACCAGAACAATTGCTATGCAGCTGCATAAATTCCTGATCAACAAAGTTGATCAAAGGTCTTTAATAACAATCTCTTTATGCTGGACTATGAATTAAGCTGGGACTTGACAGCTTGAAAAAGAGATCACTAGGAATTCTACAAAAATCATTAGCGGCATGAAGGGGGATGATAGGGAGTGACTGCTTCCTCTCCCTTTCACTAAAAGATTAAGTCACTATCAAATTACCTCAACAAAAGCCAAATCCAAACCCAAGAGATGACATTAATTACCACAAGAAGATTTGTATACTACTTGAAATACATGTAAGATCTGTTATGTCTATTTTCAGAGACTGGGAGGATTAAATATACTATTTTATATATATTATATATAAATTATAATATATATTTTGTTCTCATCCTTCTCTAGATGAACTGGACTAGTTGGCTTGTGGGTTTTTCTTTAGTTTGGTTTCCTTTTACAGTTCTTTAAAAATTTCCTCTGGTTTTCATAAATGTCAATGTTGATAACTGGACTTTGTGACTTCAATCATCTTGGAGAGAAGGGTATGATACCGCGATCCACCTTCAAAAGAGGGGATGGTATTTCCATTGTGGTCATAGACCTGTCCTTTATGACATTTCCAGAGTGTCCAGCTCTTGGTCCTCCTCTTTGTGTTTCTCTATCTTCACACATTTTTTAAATGAAGGAATCTGAGGCAAAACTTTGAGTTTCCTGAATCCTTCTTTATCTTCCTACAAGCTTTCCCTATGGGAGTCAAGCATGTAGCACTTACCTTGTTATTTCATTTGAAATAACCTGAAAGGGTTTATGTACACCTTGGAATGTACTTGCTCCTTCAGCACTGCTGGATAGACATAATATAGCAATGTGCTGCAGGGAGTCAAATGACTTGGGCTGTGAATAAAACAAATTGTATTTACCCAGAGGCACAGCAAAGAGCATTGTTTTAATTACTATAGAAAAGAGTGTATAGGAATGATTTACAGTAGGGCAGTCTTAAAAATGGTAAGGCCGAGAACACAAGGTGGTGCTATTTACGTTGAACAAAATAGATGTACAAAGCTCAGTCTTGCCTGATGGCACTACCCATTTCTGCCATCAGTTTCCTATGCCTTTGGACCAGGTTGCAAGTCCAACTGAGCCCCATCCTCCTCCAAATGTGCAGGTACTAACTATGAGGGAACATTTCCTTGGCAACAGCTACCTGAGTTCAGCTTGACTGGATGGGAATGTTAATTTGTCCTTGTCATCTCTGGAAGGCAGGACAGCAGCATTAGATATTTTGCTGCACCAAGTACCACAGGGAAATTTGGTATTATAAGAAATGACACACTTAGCTGTTTCTGGATAGAAAGAAGTTAGGAGCTAAAGCAGCAAGCACTGACTCTCTACTATTCCCCAGATTAAAGAACTGCTTTAGGAGGATTTAAGATACCAGGTGGTGCGGTAGACAGCTGATATTTTGCTTTTTTACCAGCTTGCTCTATGAAGTCAGGTTGTGCTTTCAGTTGTAATTAAGCAAGGTCATTATCAAATGTAAAATAATAGCTTCTATTCAGCTGGGTGCATCACTTTGAATTTCTCCAAGGATAGTAGATCTCCCACTGAAAATGTGAGGAAATAGTTGTCCAAAGAAAAAGCAAAAGATTATTGTAAGTGTTGCTTGGAGGAGAATGGGATATTGCTAAAAGTTGATTGCTTCACAGAAAATGTGTGATCAAACCCCTGCATTCAACTGCTTATTCTTCCAGAGTATTGCACTAAAACATCAACAGCATAAGCTTTTACTTATTACTGATTCACAAAAGATGAGACCATTTCATTCATTCCAGAAAGAACTCAAGAAAAAAGCCTAAGTCCTGAAAAAAAATTCCAAATTAACAAATAATTTAATCTCATTTTATTAGTCTGACTTCAGTCACAGAAAAGAAAGGAAAAAACAAAAGAAAACAAACCAACCAAACCAACCAACCAAACAAACAAAAAAACAAACAAACAAAAAAACCTGCCAAAAAACCCCAAACAAACAAAAAACCCACAAAAACATAACAAAACAAACAAACAAACAAAACCAAACACAAAATGGCAAGTACAATGAAAGGTGTATTTCCTTATAAACTGTCTTCAATATCCAAATATTTGACTTATTTTCCGCCTTGCTTGATACCATGTGGGATGACCAGTCTAGTGACTAAGAAGCTCTAAACCCCAAAGTATTTCACAATGTTGTGAATGAAAGATCTTTTTCATTTACTGAACACTTTATAATTGGTATAAAGAAATTAATATCTATCTCAATTAAGCAAAACACATTTGCAAAACATTTTTAGTTTTTCAAATGAGATCATGAAATTTTGATTGTATTAATTTTTTTATTATATTCAGGAAAGTTTCACACATCTGCATTTTCTTCTTTAAGTGCATGTGCAAATTTTCCTTAGAATTTTAATAGATCTATTTTCATATATACTCTAAAGAGAGTAATCTTTTACTATGTGTATTCCAAAACAGTAGTCCAGAGATAGACTCTGAGATGCAGCAAATTATTTTATCCTAATTTAAAAAAAAAAAATGCAGGTGAGTCTTGTATTTTATTTTGTGTTGTGTCATTCAAGAAGGATGCATCACAGGCCAAGTCAAGCCCATTGGTTATGGTGGTAGCACCTCTGGGATAACAGATTTAATTTTTTATATCTCCATTTATCTCAATGGAGATATGCTAACTAAAACTGGTGGAGGACAAAGGCAATGCCTACCAAATAACCATAGCAACAATGTAATTTAATCCCAAACTGATTAGAATATTCTGTACCTCACTTTGACTGTTGCATGAACTTATCTCACCCATAAAATAATTTTACATGCATTTCTTGTTTGCTCATTTACTTCAGATGAAGATTGCCTAAGACAGAAGTGCCCTTGGTTCACTGTACCTGGAAAATCCAATGTAAATGATGTTGCAGGAGTCCGTGAGTAACAAATTTTATCTTAGTTACTGTGCTTATTTGGATATAAATATGAAAAATAAATGTCAAGATTTATTGCCCCTTCATATCTGCATCATCCAAAGAACTAACAAATAAAATTAAAGTATTATATAATATATTTTGCAGATGGTTTATATATATATATATATATATTATGTAGTGGGAATTCTCACATCTAAAGGATCAAAAGGATGTAGCATGATGTGCTCCGTGGTGTAACTGAGCAATTTTTTTGGTCCCTTTTCTGTGTACAGACAATGTCATTGAATAAGTTTATCTCTTTGGTGATGAATTGTCTTGAAAGATGAAATTATATTTCAACTCTGCATAATAGATCACATACTGTAGAACAGGAACTACTTAGTACCATAGGAGACTAAGGTTGCTGCTGTGTAAACTTGAATTATTTTTGACCTTCAAACTTAACTTTCTTTTTGCTTATGTAAGTCCTGCACTGCTGCAAGTCAACTCAAACTATAGTTAGATGCATTTTAATTGGTGTTTTCTTAATTCTATAAAATATAGATGAAGTACTTAAATGTTTTATCAAATGCCAAAGAAAATGCAAATTGCAATCCAGTGTGCAACATCTAATACTTGTTTGAACTATCCCATTCAGCAGTTAAGCCCCTTCTGCCCTAACGAATACAGGTTCAGATTTATTTCCCCACAAAAATCCAAGTAGTTTTGCTCTTCTCTAATGTAATCATGGACACACTACTCTGAGACATTTTATCATATATAACTGTTAAAAAGCATTCAGTCTCTTACATCAGGTCAACCACTACAGACCTGCAAACTATAATACTTACAGATTTTTGCATTCCCCAACTTACTGCACTCATACTGGCTGTGCTGTGTGCACAGAAGGATTATAATCCATGAGATAAAATGTCACTCTTTCCAGTAAAGGAAAGCTTGTATAGACAATAACGGAAATATATATTTCTACATAGTTTCAAGATATGTGAGACAGTTTCTTGTCTATTTGTGTTTTAGTTAAGGCACTACTGAGGGGAGAGGTGATCTCTACTTCCCATATTGTACGATTCCAAACACTTTAACAATCTGGACTATTCTCATTTATTTCAGCTGTTCCTAGACAGATCCCTTAAACTCTTTCCATACAAATCAGGATTTTTTTTTCTACCTTGAATGCAATATTTTATTTATCCAATATTAAATAATTGATTTTCAACGGCCATTATTATGCTGAACCAAGAGGTTACATTTAGCTGGGGGAAAAAACCCAACAAACACCAACCAAACCTTTACAATATAGGCTGTTCCCAGAAGAAGAAAATACATCTCACAAATCATCCAACTACACTATCTATACACCAGGAAATAGCAGAAAGGATTGCTCTTGATCTGGAGCCATACCACATTGTAGTGATTATGGGCTTGCTGAGTTTTGAGGATACATTTTTCTTTCCCAAGAAAAAGACTCTTTTATGCAACTGCTATGTTTTTTATTTATGGTAACTTACTGATCAAAGCAAGGAATGCCTTCAGAGAAACAGTCTTACATGGAGCTAAATCAACTGCATATCTTTCAGTTGCAGCACACAGACCTTTCTTCTATTCTGTGATGAGGGGGGGGCATACATATTCAAAACATTGCTTCTGGGCCTGCTATCATCATCACTGCCACCACAACCACTAAACAGGGACTCTGGCAGCAAAAGCAAATTCTGGTCCAATATGCATATTTCCCTCAAATTCACACAGCTGAGAATACTTAAAACTGGACCAGAGAGTGAAGGATATTGGGTTCCCTAACATCTGCTGTTTCTTCCATTACTGCTCTTTGATCATCCTTTTTCTGATGGTGACTGGCAGGCATCAGATACATGTGCTACCTTAACACCCATTTCAGTTAGAATGAAACATGAATAACACCTACACATGAAACAACAGCATCAAAACAACTTTGTAAAACAGGAAACAAATGCTCACCAAAATACAAACAGAAAACGGGTGAAAGATTTTCTGGTGGTTCTTCAGATCAGACAGCAGTCATCACTCTTTGGGAAGTATTTGCCTTACTTGGTCTTGTATGAAATAGATTGACTCACCATTGTCATATGTTGGTAAATCATTAGTATGCTGTCCAGTGAGGTGCCTTTCAACTTAAAACAAACTACCCATTTAACCAAAAAAAAAAGATCTCTAAACATCAAAGAAGCCACAGTACTGAACATGCAAAAGCCTGTATTGAAATTAGGTCTCTATATTGCATTAAAACAGGCCATACCAATTCACTTTGTAAATAATATCTTAATATCAAATTCCATAAAAAGAAGGGAAAAAAAAAAAAAAGGAACTGTCTTTCAAAATCTATTTGTGAAAAAAATACCTAAAAATCTTAATTAAATTTCTGTTTGGTTTGAAACCATTATTATTCTATGCTAAGTACACGCTTTTCTGAATTCTAATTTTATTTGCAATCAGCTGGGGAGATCAGTTTTATTCAGAAAGAAGGTATTTATTATTTATTCTCAGATTTTAGGTAAAAAAAGGTTTTCTTGAAATCTACAATTTTCCTAGATATCTAGTCTAACCTAGTATAGTGTTTGGTCAATAGAGAAAGGTGAGCACATGCAGTGGGTAATAAGTCCCAACCTATTTTAACTAACTGAGGGTAAAGCATTCTCAAGACTTTTGGCTTTCTTGTTTAAATGCTACTGGTTAATTAGGGCAACATGGATCCTTGACTTTATAGGGAATGTAATTTTTTTTTTTTCCTGGAATACCTAATATTAGAATTGTAAGCCTAATCAAACTCTAAGCTTTACACATGAACATCAACACTTTCTCAGTCTTTAGGCTAAGATGAGCTAAGAGGGGTATGGGCTATTTTAACTAACCTGACTTGCTGTGATTATCTCAGACTACTACTTAAGGAAGAACATGGCCCAAAAGAGATACATATGACACATTTAAATAGATCCCCCGCTCTAAGTGGGGAGCCTGTATTTGCATATATATCACTCTTCTTCTACAGGGAACTATTGTTTTTTCTATCCCAGAAATGGTTTACCTACATGAACAAGCTCTCTGACAGATATATGTGTGATATTTTTAAAAACAGATGTGCTCCTGATGTGCATTTAATACTGTAAATACCTGCTTATGCTAAAAGCAAACTAATTTTTTTTTAAACCTTGCTAGTACTCTACATCTGATACAATTCAAGATAGATAATTTTGACTCAGAAATCATGACTTGAATTGCTAAGTCTTGCACTCTAGGTAAGTACCTTGAAGATCGTTTTAAAGATACTTTGAAAATATGACACAAAGATACTGGAGTGTATCTGAGGGTCACTGGGCATTGGAACATGCAGCCTAGAGAGGTTGTGAAATGTTCCCCATCGGAGATATTCAAAAGCCATCTCAACTCAGTTTGGAGTAACATCCCCTTAGAGACCTGTTTGAGCAGGGAGGTTGGACCAGATGACCCCCACAGTGGTTTTTTCCAACCTTATCCACTCAGTGATTCTTTGAGGGGAGAGTGGGACCAGCAGAAAATGTAGTACTCATAATGATGATGAAGAAAGACTAAACTCAGCTTGCCTTCAAATTTCAAGATGAATTGCAATAATTTAACTTTGGGGGGGAAAAAAATCCTACTTGTGAAGTCAGCACATCCAGATAGGCTTCAAGACACAAATATGAAGCCATTTAATGCCAGCTGACCCTGATATTAGCTCATTTGGTTAGGGCATTGTACTAACACCGAGGTTGTGGGTTTCATCCCATGTACATTCACTTAAGAATTGGACTCAATGATCTTGATGAGTTTCTTCCAATTTAGAATATTCTGTGATTTTTCCAGGTGCATTTAACAGGAAGACAAATTTCAAGTTAGCATTCGGGTAAATATTTTAAAACTATAAACACTGGTAAAAATAATATGAATTTGTCATATGCTGTATATGCTTAAACCCATGTGTTTGGAAGATCAACAAAGATTTAATAAAGTTGACAACATAAATTTATTAAATTCTTGTGTTGGAGTGTATTTTATCCAAAAGAGGTGTTCCCACAACTGTATGAGTAAAAATATGAGTATGCCTTTAAAAACCAAATAAATTAAACAGACACAAGAAACTTGTTTTGTGAACAAGTTCCAAAGTAAGCCTGATTAAAAAATATTCAAGTCACCATGTTTTGGATACTTTCAAAATAAGGAGTAAATTAAATAATAAATTCTTGTTATACTCCATTCCAATTACTCAGTATGACAGAAAAAAAAAAAAAAGGCAAAAAATTGCTTAGTGAAAACTGATTTTTTTTTTATTCAATTTACATTTTCTTGTAAAGTTATCACAGGTCGATTAATGCAAATCAGAGCTTAAAAGTAAGAATTTTCTCATCTTTATCCTTAATAAAGTCCTAGTCTGAATATTTTAAGTTGTTTCAGCAGTCTCAGCAAAAAAGTAAATGTGTGTGCTTTTGTATTTTCATTCACCTATGTATACCAATGTATATCTCTCTGTATATGTGTGTCTATACATACATCTATAAGGACACTTGTTCAGTTCACATGAATGCTTATCTGTCTTTCAGTGGGCTATATGACAGAACTGCTATTTAAAGTTTTTCAGCCAAAGGCCAAAAACTTTGCTCATGGGCTTTAGGTAGATGTACAGCTTGATAACTGAAGGACTTCAGAGGACAAGTGCAGGAGAAAAGTAGGTCAGATAGAAAGAAAAAAGAAATAGATAAGGGGCTAGAAAGATATATTCTGAAGAAGATCTATTTCCTAAGAGGTTGTTTCAATGTGAGCCTTGTCAGATGCTTCAAGTTCGAAATTTGCATTATCACAGTCTTTAAGAGCTTATTTAAAGTCTGAATACATTAAGAAACTTGACAGCAATGATCGAAGTACAAAATATTTCCTCAGTATTAATGACTATCCTAAATCTCTATATCTGGGGCAATGAAGATCTTCTAGCAGATCATTAATCCCCTCAAAATACCCTGTCCTGAGGTCATTAAGAACTGAAAACTCTAAAAATAAAATAAAATATACATATGGATTTTTCTTTTTGAACTATAGAAGTTAATCAGTATCTACAGAACAAGCCCGAAAAACTATTGCCTTAAGTATTAGACAATCAGATTGTGAGAACTATCTCACAAACNTATAAAACACATTCTGAAACTAAGTAGACTTGTAGATTTAACATAAGAATTGAAAGTAGATTGTGGGAAGATAATTTCAAGCTTTTGATAAGTCAAACATAATTCATATTAAGTAGAATACAAGAAAAGAAAGGACATATCCTTGCAAAATGATTTTGCATTCTGTTATTATCTTCATCTTCCTTTAAATATTTATTTGCTTAGAATTCAGTGCAAGTGGTTGGGTTTTGAAGTTTCTACTTGCCAGGAGCCTCAGCTAAAGACCTGGCAATTTATTTCCCTGGTTGAAGAATGCTGAACCTGTTTACTTCTCTTCATCAGCTGTAAGGAGGATATATGAAGTATAAATCTATACTGCAGTCCTCCTGTTATGTAAAGTGAAACCAACTTCAAGCCTAGGCTTAAACTAACATTCCTGAAACTGGTTCTCTAAAGTAGTAAATGGAAAGAATCTCTTACTCTTTCAGGTTATACGATTCACAGATTATAAGGGAAGGCTAGGATGACCAGTTCCCCAAAAAAGTGTGATGTTTCAAATGGATGGCATGGAAAAAAGAAGGAGGCCTGAAAAGTGCATCCTTCATACGATATTTATATCTGAGTTTGAATTGTGGGTTTATTAGTCTTCATATTGAAAAAACTTTGATGAAAGCAACTTCATTTAAAACATGAAACCAGAAACTGCATTCAGATTGCTAGAATTCCTTGTTTCAGAAGAGGAAAAAAGAAAATGAACTGGATAAAGGCAATGCCTATTTCAAGAGTTTTCTTCTCTCTCTCTCTCTTTTTTTTTTTTTTTTTAATGTGAAATCACTGACCACTTTTTAAAGGTCTGTAATAATGCAACAGAAAATAAAATCAGAGTTAAGATAAATAAGATTCTGAAATATTTACTTTTTCAAAAATTTCAATACCTATTTGATAAAACAAATTGTAGTAGCCATGTGATGTCATCTTCAGAAATATTAACTGCAGGTATCCATGATGGTGTGAGTTCATTTTTTTGTGCATATGTGTACAATTGCACAAGATTTGGGTGATGTCTCATCTTTCTGGGCTTCTTAGAAATAGTTTGCTTGGAGTGGGAGAAAAATATATAAAAAATATTTTGGATTTCATTTTTTTTTCATGTATTTTATACATGTTTAACAGAAGACTGGTCTTAAATTTTAACTGATTTAAATATTTTCAATCAGTTTGTCATAGGTTTCTGTGGCTGAATTTTGGTAGAAGGGGAGGGGCTAATAGGATGGTTTCTGTTAGAAGATTCTAGAAGCTTCCCCTGTCCTGTGGAACCAATGATAGCCAGGACCAAGAGGGACTTTCTGTTTACTGATACACTGTTAAAAATACAATTTTTTTCCCCTGTATATATATGCCCATATTGACTAATCCAATAACATCATTTTCATTTCTCCATTACCATTTAGCTGATATTTTCGTATCCTCCATTTCAAAAGTAAAAAGGTAGGAGTATGGTGTAACATGATAAATATTCTACATGGAAGTTCCTGTTGCAAGGTTGGACTTCTGCTTCTTCATTGGACTAATCTTCCAACACCCAAAGCATTGAATGAGGCAAAACATGTATAATTAAATCAAAGAAATTGAATAAATGATATGTGTTAGGGTGACTGATAAACATTATGTTGATTTCAGTGTTTAGGCATTTTGCCTATAGTAGGAATTATCTCCGGAATAAGTTTTCACTGCCTTTTTTTTTCATCATAATTTGTCCTGGTTCAGGCCAGACAAGGTTAGTTTTTGTGGTAGCAGGGAGAGGCACAGCTAGGACCCAGAGGTTATTCTGTAGCACCTTATGTCATTACAGGGAGTGAGGAAAGGGAGTCTCTTTTACAGGGAGAAGGGCTTTCTTCAGGTTGGGCAAGCTTGGTGGACAGAGGAGTTGGACAATGCTGGTCCTGAGCCAGAGGCAGTGGTCGGGGTAGTGTGGCTCCAGTCAGGTCACGGGCTCTGCAGTGAGCACTTTCTTTTTGCATGTGACTAACTCCCTCTTTTGTGCACTTTTGTTATTAATATTGTTGCTGTTTCTTGTCTCATTACTGTTTCCAGTAAATTTTTTTATCTCTACCCAGGATCTTTGCCGCTTGTGCCTCCAGTTCTTCTCTTCAGCCACTTGTAGGGGTGAGGGGAGAGAGGAAGCGTGGAGTGAGAGGCAGTGTGGTTTTAGTGGGAGAACTATATTGGAGAATACCATGCAGAAACCACTACAAGTTTTGTCTTACTGTCCTGATGACAGTTTCTCTCCCCAATGATTTTTTTTTTCAAGTAGTGGTGAAATGGTATTTCAAATCTGATAAACTTGAAAGGATACAGTGCCCTTAAGACTGAGGATTTTTTTTCTTTTTTTTTTCCAAAAAGAGAGAGAAATATCACAGGAGAACAAATAAGTAGCAAAATGAACTACCGGGAAATCTTATTGATTATTTCTTTGATGTATCTACATACTCCAAATCATCCTAGAAGGACAATAAAGGTGACAAAATTCACTAATTACCCACACATTTTTGTGTGTGCGTATATGTATACAGATATAAATCATACATGCACATCTGTACGTGTTTCTGGAAGTTAGTATTGAGAATTATTGGGAATGTCTGTGCTCTGTCCCCCGCCCCCCCCACTCCACCCCGCCCACCCCTTCAGGGACTGAACAGCATTCATATTGTTTATTTACTTTCCCTATTTAGAAGATACCTTGAAAGATTAATTACTGCTACTTGTAGTAACTATTGACATTCAAATATTGTCTACAATATATAGAGAGAAATGTAGAAAATCTGACATGCCCTGTGGCTGATAGAACTATTTATTTACAACGAAGTCAACATATTTAAGAAATGATCAATGTTAGGTCGTATGTTCATGAAGTAATAGCTGACAAACCCTACACTGATGAATAGGCTTAAAAATAAGATTCTGCTGGGACCCCAGAGCACAAAAAGCATGGCTCCAGTGTGGTAATATCCAAACACAGCAGAGGGCTGCAGCTAACTAGAGAAGGCAACAAAGTCTATGGCACCATTGTGAATAAAAATATTAAAGCCATCATTGTAAATAACAGCCTGAACAACACAGGAGAGGAAAGATTATGAACTCATTACTTTAATTTGGTTTTAAAATCTTCTGATGGGTCATCAGAATGATGCAATTACAGATTCATAGACTGACAGGCTGGAAGCAGTATATAGAAGGCACCTAGTCCTGCTGAAAGCAGGTCTAATCCAAGCGGGTTGCAAACACCTCCAAATAGAGAGATCCCCCTACCTCTCTGGGCAGCTTGCTACAGGATTTTACTGCTCTGATGGTTAAAAATAAAACATCAACAACAATAAAATTAATAATATGTGCCTAAATTTAGTAAGTTCTGAGAAATAATAATTATTATGTCACTAGGACTTTGTTGATTTTATTATACAATTTTTTTTTCTGTTGCAATGTTAGAGAATCATGTATTGTTGTGATATTTATGACTCCATGAATTGGAACATGTTCCTCATATCAACAGAGAAACATAAATACAACTTTGAAATGGCAAATACTTTGTTTCCTTCATCACTCAAACATCTAGACACTTATGTAGCAACACACTGTGACATTGTAAAAATATCTGAGTATTTTGCGAGTGTCACTGAAGTGTCCTTCTCAAAATCAGAGGGCTTTCTAATCCCCTTTCTTGCCAGTTTTTAGATTATTTGCAGTAGATAATGGGTTATAATTTCATTTTTAATTAAATAAACATTATTTTAACCAATTAAATTATTCTGCTCCAAAGAAAAACGATTATTTAATTAAACCTTTGGTAATGGTTAAGCAAACTTGCCAATGTGTACATTTAACTTACAGTAAGGCTTTTTTTTCCAGTTTCTGCAAGTTTATTATTTCTTTTGGGAAGGATTTTTCCTTCAGCAAGTCACTCCAGGTGCAGCCCTCATAAGCCATTTGATCCTTGGAAACACAGGATTCTACACTGCATTCTCCATCTCAGTGGGGAAAGGTATTTCTCAGCCTGGAATAACCAGGAGATAAACATAAAAAATTTTGGGCATATTCCCCACCTATCCCTAGTCTTTTCTTGCATTCAAGGTGCAATGAAGCTCCATTAAACTCAAGATATAAACAGCCTGTACAAAAGAATAAAGTGTGTTTATATCTGCACTATTTCAATTTACATAATTATAAAATAATTATGTTCATAGACCAGCTCACTGTTATTTCTAGAATGTGAGAAGCACACATTTGTAAAGGAAAAATTGTTAATCTCTAATGTTTATTTTGCTGCAGCTTTTAGAGAAGGATTTTGGAACATTAGAAAATTTTGCTTAAGGATATTATGATGCAGAATGTGTCCATCCCCATCCGTTTCANACCAAACCAAACCCAAAACAAAAAAAAACCAACCCAACCCAAAACTAAAACAAAAAAACAAAAACAAAACAAAAAAAAACCCAAATCAAACAAACAAAAAAACACCTAACACAAAAAGCAGATTTCCGACATTTAATTAAATTTTTCAAATTTAAGTAACTCAGTGTTTGAAGAACATGAAATTGGAATTTTATATGCACACATACACAAATCCTTATATATCTAAATAACTCCAAGTAAATATCACTAAGTATATATGCACACTACATATATATGTAGAGGTGTGGGTGCACGTGTGCATTAATTAAATGAATAATTAAAATATATTTTTTACTTTATGTCTGCGTATGCATCAGTAACCATATATGTATACAGAGTGAGACTATGAGAATTGAGCATACATATTCCCCAATATTTTTATTTAGAGTTAATTTACAGTTTTATGGCTTCTGAACAAGAGAATTACATATGTAGTGATTCCAATTGTGAGTCATTGTGATGGAAATAAATGCTTAATGAAAATAGCTCATAAAACAGTTGCATTTAATATAAGCTAACCGAAAAATAAAGAGATAACAAGGAACAATGATGCTCCCACATATCTTGGAATATTCCTTTTTGAAAAATTTCTTTGTATACAGCAATCTAATCAAAGACAGTCCTAAAGAAACAATTTGTCCTTTGTTTCAGCCCTGAACTTTGACTCAATCTAGCTCTATAGTCATCTGGTGAACATATGGGTATTGTTCATCTCCTAGATAAATGCCGTCCAAACCCACAGATACTTTTTGTGATGTTTTAGGACTGCAAGCCAGACAGTACTGTGACTTGATTCTCCTTCCTGGACTTAGTCAGGTGGTGGGGGATATATTACTAAGGAGGTTGTCAATGGGATTTATGCAGTGGAAATTTTTTTTACTCAGGTCTAGGTTGGATAAACATAGACAGCAGCCCCAAGCTGTCATTAGGGTTAGGTTTCAGAGAGCCACATGCTACAGAGACAGTGAGGATGGAAAAGACATGCCAAAGGAAGCAAGCACTGTACTAATTTTGTTGCCTGCACACATTTCTAATCTGGGCCATCTGTGATGCTGCACTCCAATATGTCATTAATGGTGGAGTGAGGGTTCAGAGACCAACAATACCTCCAGGGACACTGTGGGTGGAAGAGACAGGCCAAGGGAAGTGCATCACTGTGCCAAAATTCTTGCCTCCACAACTTTCTAAGATGGGCCACCCACACTATCAGGGACCTCAGCATCAGTTCAAGGGTTAAATTATGGTTACAGTTAAGGTTAGGGTTGGCCTTCAGATATCAACAAAGATTACAACTCCAGGGAAAAGAGGGATAGAAAAGACATGACAAAGAACAACACTGCTCAAACAATTCTACTTAAACAAATTTGTAATTTGGGCCACCTATGGTGCTGGGGACCTCAGCCTCACCCCAAGCTGACATTAGGTTTAGTGTTCAGAGCACCACAAGGCCTGTAGCTCCAGGGACCTTATACTTGGAATAAGCATGCCAAGGGAAGCACAGCACTCCACTGACATTGCTATCTCCACAGCTTTGGGCTGAGAAGTGCAATCCTGAACCTAACATCTTGTAGCATCATAGAAGAGCTTTAGGTTGGAAGTGACCCCAAAGACTACCCACTCCTAACTCCCCTGCCAATGGGCAGGGACACTTTCCATTAGACCAGGTTGCTCAAAATCCCATCTAGCCTGGCCTTGAACACTTCCAGGAATGGGGCAGACACAACTTTTCTGGACAACATGTTCCAGTGCCTTACCACCCTCACAGTAAATAATTTCTTCTGAATATCTAATGTAAACCAACCCTCTTTCAGTTTTAAACCATTCATCCCTGTGCTATCACTATATGACCTTGTAAAAAGTCCCTGTCCAGCTTTCTTGTAGGCTCTGTCCAGGTACTGGAAGGCCGCTGTAAGGTCTTCCTGGAGTCTTGTCTTCTCCAGACCAGTTCTCACAGCCCGTCTTCATAGGAGAAGTGCTGCAACCCTCTGATAATATTTCTTGTCCTCCTCTGGACTTGCCCAAACAGGTCCATGTCCTTATGTTGTGGGCTACAGAGCCAGACATAGTACTGTAGGTCAGATCTCATAAGAGCAGAATAGAGGGGCCGAATCACATCCCTCAACCTGCTGGCCCTGTTTCTTTTGATGTAGCCCAGGGTACAGATGGTTTTCTGGGTTGGAAACACAAATTGCCGAGTCATATTGAGCTACTCATCCACCAACACCCCCAAGTCTTTCTCCCCAGAAGTGCTCTTAATCCATTCACTGCCAGGCCTGTGTATATATGTTTGGAATTGCCCTGACTGAGATGCAGGACCTTGAAGTTGGCCTTGTTGACTTTCATGACTTTTTCACAGACCCATCTCTCAAGCATGTCAAGGTCCCTCTGGATGGCATCCCTTCCCTCCAGTGGGTCAACAACACCACAAAACTTGGTGATTTGTACATCTTATAAATAGTCACTGATGGACATGTGATAAAAAATAATTATTTACCTGAAACTCAACACTTCTGTTAAACATTGTTTAACAATAAACCAAAACAATTAATATTTTCTGTACTTTGTCTTACAGAAATGGAGATACTGTAAAACACAGTCTACCTGCTGAAGCTTGTATGGAATTCAATTCTATGTCATTTAACTAAAAAGATATCTATCACATTTTTACATCTTCAGCATATTTTACTGTCCTTTTAACCCCTCTGATAACAAGGATATTCTCAGACCTTCTCCAAAGGAAAACAAACAAAAAAACCCCCACATAAAATCAATGTAAAATGACAGAATGCAATGAAAGCAACTTTGCAGAATCAAAATTCAAATGAGCAGCAGAGTTTTTGGAAGCTTATCAAAAACCAAGCCAACTAATATTTTAAAGTGTGACCATTATTCCCACATATAGTAAAAATGATGGAGTGAGCCAAAGTGGGTAAAATCCTGTGTCATCACAGAAGAACACTCCAGTAGAATTTACACCCATAACCATTTAGAAGTTGATTCGCTTTTGTGGAGTTTTGCTTTGCTTTGCTATTTCATCACAAGCACTATAATGTGTAAGGTTTTCTGTAGTTCAGTCTGGCATTGGTAGCAGCTCTTGTTTTATCTAGAAGTGTATGCATGCCACTTGTTTACACACCTGACATACCACAGAGGCATACCTGACATATCAGCTTCTTGGTGAAAGGGAGGAGGAATCAATGTGCATTTGCTTACATGATTGTCTTAATTGTATATAGTCATATTTCTGTGCATATATACCTGCACTTACATGCCACATACATACTTGCCATGTGTACGTTTTTTTGTGAGCTAGCTCCAGTGACTTACAGCATGGTTAACTTCTGCTTTTTTTTTTTTTTCCCTCCCCAGATGCAACTCATTTATAATAACTAAAGCTATTTTATATCCAGTCTATGAAACAGTCAGTTTGGATAAAATTTTCATTCTTCTCACTGCTATGTATGTGCCACTTTTGCATATCACATACAAACGTTCCTTGAAGTTATGTTTTAGAACTGGAAATTATTTCTTTTTCAGTTTTATGGCAAATAAAGTGAAAATCAAAAAAAAAAAAAAAAAGTTATTTTAAGTTTTACCAAACCTGAGACCTGGAGACAAAAAAACCTGACAATCCTATTTTCTCATGAAGGTTCTTTTAATTACACATTATACTTACGTTTTATTATAATTTGCATCACTGTTCCACAATTAGCAAGTTTCTGTCTTGAAATAAAAGTCAGTCAAAGCTGATGCAACAAATTTGTCAATGCTCTACTACCCAGTTCTTAGCCTTTTCCCTTAAGGTTTCTGACAGAACATTATCCTGTTATAAATACATCATGAGAGATAGGCAGAAAACAACTGAAAATTTCAATGATGAAAAATGGAGATTAGAAGATTGAGGTCTCCTTTGTGAGAGCTGAACCATGTTTTCTGGCAAATACTTACAAACAACTTAGTTTTTTATTTCAAGTAAGATTTAATTTCTATTTCCAAAACTAAAGTGCATTTTATATAACATTATTTATATAGGGAAACAATTTAAATAACATTTAAAAGACATTGTTGTTGTTGTTGACTGGACTTCATGAACGAAGATTTTGGGATAAGCCTGTGCAATGGATTTTTTAGGTGAGGCACAGTGTGGGCAGAACTGGCCCCACCTCCTTCACTCCTGAGGTTCATTTTGCCACGGCCGAGCACCTCGGACGGCGACAGCGAGTTCCTCAGGATTCGAACCAGCGTCCTCAGAGGAGGAGCTGGCTCCAGAGACTTAAAAGACATACATTGAATAAAAATAAAGAATGACTCAGTCTCACAAGATCAGGCTAATAGCAAGTAGACAGTAGAGAGCAGGTAGACATACCAAGTAAACATAGCAAGTAGACAGTAGATACTGTCAATAATGTCTTACTTTGGTCATCTATATTTTTGCATCTACTGTTTTACTGAGCTGAGCCAGTCCTCCTTGTAACTGACAGGAAATAAAGAATTCTGCTCGAAACTCATACCTAAATGATTCCTAAATGATTCATAAATCCCACATTCAGATCTCAATTGATGGAAAGTTTCACAAATCACTGCTCTGCACCCACATCTTGAGCAAGTTACTTAAACTGATCAGAGAACTCATATAAGTTGCCCTCAGATAAGACTGCTAAATCTTCACTTCTAACTCCAACAATTTGTAAAGCCTCAGAAATCATCTTGCCTTGAACAGCTGACATTAAGTTAAAAAAAATAAAGTCGATCTAAAATGCATTTCTATTTCTCAGAGATTCTTTCTTGTATTCTCCAAGCATTTGATCTGGGCTAGCTAACAGAACTTAGTATAAATGATGACTACCAGGTAAACAAAGTAACTAAAACTGTAACTGGAATGTGTACTGGAAAAATTGGAACAGCAAATATTCTGTATGTTACATCCCACTGATGTAAAAATAATGGAGTCTATTTTCTTGTGGTTATGGTTATCTCCAAAAAGGGATATAGCTGTGCAACACAGATGTTAGATGTTTTCAGTCCAAAACTGAAAGTGAAACTATACCACTTTAGAGACCACCATACTTAAACCACACTGTGCTGTTTAAACTATGTTACAGACAAGAATATATAATTCAAGAAGAGACAAAATGAAAGTAAAAATAAGAAATATAAAAAGATTCTGGGACCTGGCCTGGATTTTCAGAGATTTGTGTTTGTTTTATCAATTTTAGCAACTGTTGGAAAAGAGGTAATCCAACCAGGGAAAAGTATCAGAAAAAAAAGGAATTCCAGCTTTTCCTGTGTCTTGCTGAAGATACTTTGATACTACTGAATACCCATACTTCGTCCTATCTTCTTTGCTAAAGAGCATCCACTACTTTTTAATGTACTTTCTTAATTTAAATATAAATGTCAGTAACATTCAATAGCAAAACTGATAAAGGCCTGGATAAGATTTGCACAAAGATACTTTTGACAGTGGAACTTTATGGACAAAAGAACATTTTCAAAAGAGGTGATCTAGCATTACAGAGAAAACAGCACTGACCAGTTCTGCATATTGTTGGCATAAATTAAAACTTTCAGTAGTTCTCAGGAGACAAAAACTGTTTTATCCTTTCTCCTATGAAGGCTCAGCAAGGCAAAGCACTTTTTTTGAGAAACACAAGTGGTTAACTTTGAGTGAGGCACCAGCTTCATCCCCAGAGATCTGAGTTAGCACCTGAAATGACATCCCAACATATCTGCCCCTTTTACTGCCATATTTGCTATAGCATTTGAAAGGATTGTATATTCCAAGGAGACAATTTTGACAGCAACTGGTACTGCTTAAATATATATTAACTGTGTTAAATTGAACTGAATGTAAAGCTGGAAAACTTAAATATAGGCCATTAGAAGATGGAAGGAGATAAACTACACATAAGGATAAAATGCTGTCTCTGGCCATCTGCTTGTCCTGGTAACACAGAGAAAATTTGCAAAAAGCAACAATTCCCTCAACTTGCGGAACAGCAGGTGCCCATCTTTTCCTTCAGCTGTCCAAAAACTATTCCCTTACAACTCTTCTTGTTCTCCCTGGAGGATTCTGTCATAGTTTTGTAATGCAAATTTAGAATAAGGAGGAACAGGTTCTGTTTGAACTAGAATTATCTCAATTTACCAAATAACCAATGAATATAAACCCTTATTTTGTCCTGTGAGCATTCTACATAAATGAACAGTCACTTTTTCCCCACAGTGTCACATCTCTTGCAGATGAAAACGACAGCAGTATTTTACAAACAATAAAAAGCACGGGGTGTGAGGATTGTGAATTAGGAATCCTATTTCCACTGTGCTGTCTTTCTTAATAAATGCAAAACCATAAGTAAAGCAATAAAGTGAACCAGAATAAGTTATTGTCTTCAGCTGAAAGGAATTTAGTGTTTGTTGAGGATCAAGGAATGTCACGCTGAAGTGCTACAGCAGGAGTTAAGAAGAGAATCCCAGGCAAAAAAATCCACCTGTTAGGAGATCAAAGGTCAAGATACGACAGTATTAAATTCAGTAAGCAACTGTATGTCTTTTCTGCATATATTTTGATTATCTATGGTTTTAATTATAAGCTGTATACATTCTGTAAAGGCCTTGTGTCCTGAAGTTAAAATTTAATGCAGTGAATTAGAACTTTGGGACTTCTTAAATAAAGAATTAAAGCTCCAAGTCTACAACTTCATCAAAGAGAAAATATGAATATGAGATGTAGTTGTTAGGCATATAGGCATATTATGGTCTCAGCAGCCACTAAGCAGTCACTTTAATGTCTTTAACTGCCTTCTCATTCATCCTGGAAATTTCATGGAGATTGTGGCCCTCCACATAAGTCTCTTGATATTCAGAGCCTAGGTGGCACCATGCCTTCAGCTGAGAAGAATTTGATGAAGTAAGGATGTTCTAGCTATGGATAAACACCATCAAAACTTCCACAAATTACAATTGTGACTGCACTGATTGTGTTTCCACAATGCACACTCTGCAGCTTGTTGAATGTTAGAGCAATCCCCAGAAAGACTTGAATTCCAAGCTCTCTTATGTAAGTGCAGTGGCTGCTCAACTCTCCAGGGTAAAACGCTGTTTATCCCTTCCATTAAAGTCACTGTGCAGAAGGAGAGAGAAGTTCATGAGGGCTATGGGTGAAACACAGTCTTGGTGATGAGGGCACTTATCTGGAAAAGAGAATTAACAGAATTAACCCACTTTTATGTGTAATCACCTACTACACAATGAAGGGGAAACAATGTCAGCAAAGGGTACCAGCAGTCTCCTTTCTTTTTTAAAGAAAACATAGATTGTCTTTGCATTTCAAGTGACAAGTTGCTGTTGCACAAATCTCAGTAACAGGCTAAGTCAGGTTTTGGGCATCCTAACCAAACTCTCAGGGGAGGCTCAAATTTGAACCAACTTGTGGTTGAGTAGCTTAGGTCCCTAAGTACCATCCTACATGTGAAAAACTAGGAAGTCTATGACAATAAGGCACCTCCAGGGCTAAGCACCACAGAGGATTAATGTCAATCACAGATTTACTTTAAAGACCAAAATTCCAGTAGAGGTTATTCGAGATGCCTATACACAGTACTGGACCTCATCCACAGTCTTTCAATGTTTCAGCATCTCCATGTATACCATCAATAATTTCTCTCAGTAACATACAGCTATTATGAGGATGAAATTGATATACAGAGTTAATGTATGATAATAGTAGCATCTAGGAAGTTAGATAAAAATAATTTGACATAATACCACTTAAAATGTTGTACAGTATTAGAGATACATTTTAGCCCTATGATTTATTTCATTCTTAGCAGGTTACACTAATCTTCTGTCCAAATGACCCTGTTTATGCCTGACGTGGGCTGTAATTTTAAAAACATCTCTTTTCGAGCTCTCTGGCTTCCAAGCATCCAAGATTAAAGGCTACTTGTAGAGTTAAGATTTGCATCATAGTAAAATGGATGTTTATATGTTCTATTTGCAATTATGATAGGGTTTCTTTTTTGTTTGTTTGTTTTGGGACGGTGTTGGTTTTGTTTGTGGTTTTGTTTTGGTTTTTTGTTTTGTTTTGTTTTGTGTGTGGTTTTTGTTTGTTGTTGTTGGGGGGGGTTGTTTGTTTGGTTTTTTTTGTGTGTTTTTGGTTTTTGTTTGTTTGGGTTTTAGTTACTTTGTTTGTTTGTTTATTTTTAGATTTTATTCCATTTTAGGGACCAAGATGGGCAGCAGAGAGGAAAGCTCTTTGCTTTGCATTGTTAACACCGCTCAAGCCCGGGTCAGGAGAAGTCCTCTGGAAGAAAGGGAGATCCCGCTTTCCCTGACAGCAACTGACCTTGCTCAGCTGAGAGAAGCTTCTGGAGAGCAGGATGTGTGTAGCAGAGTGTGAAGGAGACAGAGCAAGTAGAGAGTATGCAGCAGGAAGAGCCTAGGCATCCCCACAGAGGATAAGTGTGTAGGCACACATCCAGGCCTCCCAGAGGCTATAAGAAAGACAAGACAAAAAAAAAAAAAAAGACTTTTCTTAGGACAGGGAAGGGAGAGAAGCTGCTGGAAGCTGAGAAACCGCTAAAAATTTCTGGACAAAAATCAGGACAGGAAGAATATCTACTGTTACAGGACATTATACATGGAGGGATGAGGAGATTTTTAGGTTTTATTTTCCCTTAAGAAGAAGATTTAGGATTTCTTGTTTATAATGTGCTGAAACAAAACTTAACTTTTAGCTTAAAAGTCCCGATGATGACCTGCTATGCCCACTTTAAATAAAAGGTTCCTGTAATTTCATCTCATATCTCACATTCACTGACAGTCTTATCACACTCAGACATATTTCTTATCCAAATTCTTTTTTCCATTTTAAAAAATGTATCACCTACTCAGTAAATCTTTATTATTTTAAAACATTCATGGATATTCACTTATGGGAAAGATTTTGAGTTGATTAGTCTCAGTGGTTCAGAAGAGGGTAGATGAGAAGCCTCATCAAACTTCAGGTGTACTTAAATTACTTCAATTTTCACACTGAGTAAAACAGTGATATCACCCACCTCACCCACCTCCCAAGCAAAGCAACACAAAACACAAAACAAATAACATCTGCATTACGTGTTTAAACCAGGCAGTAAGGTCCACTGTCGTCTGTGACATCATCAGTGTCATTTCACTTAGAGGATTAGCTGTGAAAAGTGAAAGTGAAAGAAAATTCATTCCCATTAGAAATATGAGTAAAATTTTATCCTGTTGCTTGAGCAGAAGATAGCCTGAAAGACAATATCCCATGGAAACCTGTGTCAAGAAAGCAGCTACCAGGAGAGATAAGGTCAAGTAAGTGACGGTCATTTCATCTCCTCAAAATTGTAATAGTTTTGCAGCTGAATTCCCTTAGACCCTACTGGGAAAGAAACCTGGAGACTGCAGCTGTTAAGTGCCAGGATCATCATCTTAGGACAACCACACAGGAAAATTCTGCAGGCTTGTTTATACACCATGGCTAAACAGCAAAGAGCATGATTTCTGGCAAAGAAAAAGAAAGGGTACCATGTTCCCTTAAACATCACTCTGAATATGCAGGTGTCAGTAAAGGGACCTCTCTTTATATGTATCCACAGGAAACCAAACATCTGAGCTGCCTAGCCCTCTGGCAGGGGGCTTGACCCAATCTGAGGGCAGATGAAACATATCCAATGAACAGGAACCAAACATGAGTTGTATACACTTCCCAATCCCTCCTCATTTTGCCCTCCACTGCTCTACTGGTAATTGTTATTAATAATAATTAAAATTTTAAAAGAAAAATAAAATATCACAACCCTCTCATATGATTATTATGCACTCAGTTTACTTTTACTTAGTGAGGGCAGGAAGATGTTAAAATAAAATATTTTAACGGTGCCATATTTTCCAAAATGGTTTTTACCAATACAAGATGCTTTTTCCAGCAGAAGGCCTAATAATGTCAAGAGTGCAGGAGGTCCCATCAGTAGAATTAATGGCAGTTTCATGCAACACGTGAAATTATAATGCATCTTATGAGTAAATCAAATCACTTTTTCTTTATAATTTCTGAATTCCAGGGGGCCATGAAACACATATTTAAAAGGTGTGCAGAAGGACCTTATTCATTAAACAGCAGAGAAAAGTAGTTGAAGCTTTATTAAAAATTGACTAATAGGCATTCCAGATAATTGAACTGACAGGCTGTTTTGACAGCTGCAAGCAAAAATGTGCTTTCTCTAAACAGTTGGTGTAAATCTTTTCGATTTCTAGAAAGAGAAATGATGTACTGATTTAACTTTAATCAGTTTATGAAGTTAAAAAAAAATAGTAACTGTTCACCTGACTAGTTGAAGTTATGCTAATTGGAAGTGCTGCCATTCATTTCAATGGCAGGATTTCAGCTGAAAGAGTTGCCAAGTTCTCACACAATGAGAAAGGTGGAAGGTGAGTACTTAAAAAAGTTTTGCTTAGCAGAAAAATGTAAATTAAGATGAAAACTTAACTCTGAACTTGATTTCCAGAAAGGTACTGACTGAAGTTAGTGGATTTTGCAAGTATCTATCAGCTCTGAAAATCAGGCTGCAACTAACAAATGTGACAATCTGCACCTTGAGTGGTCTAAGATAAAGTAACAGGCAATTATGCTGTCTGAATGAAAAGAATAAGAACGAAGAAAAAGGGTGAAAAAAACCCCAAAAAACAAACAACAACAAAAAACCAGAGAAAGGCTACATATTAGACTTTCCAGGATTGAGAATTTAAAGTAGCGGGAAGCAAGAAAAAAAATTATAAAAGTTAAGCAAGAAAGACAAGGTAGAATTAAAATTGAATTTTGTAAAGCTTCAGTAAAAGGGAAAAAATTGAGCAGGCAGGCAACTGTCAGAAAAGAGAAAGAAATTCTAAAAAAGACAAGCAAAATATTAAAAAAGTAAAGTAAATGAAGACTTAAAAACCTAATGGAAGATTAAATATTTTAGGGATATTACATAGGTACTGGCATACTACATAATTAGAATTGACATGAGTATAGATCTTGTCAATAGAGCATTGAGAATAAGACCATGTTACTTTGTATTCAATGTTTAGGTGTTCTTTTAATCTGTGTATGCAAGTATATATTTTATATCTTGATTTAGAACAGATCTATCCTCTTTATAAAGCTCATGAAGAAAACTGTATCAGCTGAATTCATCACAGGTGTGTCACTTCAACTAAAGGCATATATAGAATAGTACGGGAATAGCCAAGAGAGGTGAAAAATCTTAGAAAAAATTAATAGCTGGCACACTGAGTAGCTTGCCTCGTGTTTAATAATAACATCTCAAAACCAGAAGGATACCATTGAATTTATCTGTGTTTTTATTTTATTAATAAATAAACAAACCTAGAGTTTTAATATCCAAACACTGCTGTGCTGAAGTTATCTGATGTTTGATTACTGTACTGGATTGACATATAATAACTGTACAAGAAATCTACATGCTGTTTTGATGGGCTTATTTGATTTAGACATAGAAGTCTTTCAGTCGTTCCATAAGAAAAAGAGTGCTGTTGGAAATGTGTATTTCACAGCTATTTGTTTTAAACTAACCTTTATTCCAAGAGGGAAGGACAATTGAACCACTGACTATTAGTAAAACTGGTTTGCAAATGAAATTTGACTGATATTTTAGATTTCTTGGGACTATATGTGGCATAATACTGTATAAATTATATTTGTTTAAAATGCAACTGAGCTCAGAATTGCCAGGAACAATTTAGATCACAGAAATGTTTCCTCTAAATTGAATCAGAGAAGGCTGAGAAGCCTCTAAACATTGTACAGGGATTCAATGTTTAAGTTTTAAATTAAACTATTATAAAAATTGGAGCCATGCAATCATTTATAACACTGTCAGAGTCAGTGCTTCAACAAAATATCTTGATTTTGCTCTTCTTTTCCTAGCTCATCTCTATTGGAGGCTTTCACTGTTAAATGCAGTAAATGAGGGGGGAGGGATGAGCAGGGAGAAAAAAAAAAATAAAAACGAACATTATTATGGACAACTATTTTCAGAAATTACATTTTACATTCAGTATCATATTTTTACCTATACCCAATGCTAAAGATCATTTTCTTGAAACACAAAAAATCCATCTCAGATATTTTCTTGTTTCATTATATCCAAATACATTTGTTTTTTTGCTTTTGGTGAAGATTTATGCTACCTATATTGCACAAGGTAAGTGTAAATAAGAGCTATAAATTGCTAAGCGGTTAATGTTGCTTGTGAATGGGTCTATTGTTTTCTAAAGAGCCCAAATTTTAAAGAATCCAGCTAACTTAACGCCTATGAGGTGCCATACAGGAAAAATGTTATAAAAATCTAATAACAATAAATATGCATTGGTATTAAGTTATATTAGTTTGGGTGAAAGTGCACATATTTAGAATTTATTAAAATATATCCAGTTAAAAGGAGTTTAAATTAAAAATGTTGTGGGCACATGTGTATCCAGCTCACCACATATGTACTTACCCCTTCATTTGATTTGATGCTTTGTTATTAATTCTTGGAAATACAGTCTATCTCAAAGTGTCTGAACTGTAAAGATTGAGAGTACTGCAAACTTCCAGTGAAATCTGCAATGAAATTCACATGAATGGAGGATACTCTTGTTTAGCAAGAGAACTTTGTCTTTCAGAAAGATAATGTTTTAAGACAAGGCCTAAAGAACATAACAGATTTTATATCTTAGAAATGTAGATCTGCTCATTCTGGAAGGCAAATAAAGAAATTCAGAATAAAATCTTAGATTTTAAATCTTCTGTAATATGCAAGATTTCAGTGGCAGGATTCATAGCAATACCTTAAACCTCCATAGCTCTACTGTAATCAGACCACTGAAAGGTAGAGATAATTGCTACTTGATGTCAAGAGAAGGAAATCTTAACATGTGAACTAGTCTTAACTATTCCTAGAGACAGAATCTACAAATCTAACAAGGAAGAAAATATAGTAAAGGATCAACCTTCGTGAGATGGACTGGGAGTTGCCAATGAGTGTCAAAGTAATGCATGCAGGATAATGTTAACTACAAAATACTTACCTTTTTATGAAGACACTATATCCAGTGCCAGAGTCAGCTAATTCACATCCAGTTTTCATGCTGCTACCATTCCTTCCAATGTATAACATAGTCATACTCTACCACTGCTTTACTCCTTCCTTTAAAGCTCTTGGCCTCATAAAAATGCATTTCTGAATACTGTTTAGATATGACAAGGAGATGTCTTCATCTATTTGAAAATAAAATGTGCTAAAATAAAAATGAATTACTGGTTGTATTCTAGCCTTAAGGCTACTATAGCTTATCTTTTAAGCTGAAAAAATAGGGCATAAAACCATACTTTGAATTAAAACCATGCCTGTACTCTGACGGTTAGGAATGTTCTTCTCCTGATGTCCTATTTCTGGACAATTCATGGATAATAAAAAATTTAAAAAGGAACCAAACAGAATAATATTTTTCATGAGCAGTCATTTCTCAAATCATCATATAACTCACTATTTTGACTGCAAAGGTAGTAGCAAACATTTATTTAAAAATTAAAGTAATTACTTTTAACTTTGGTATATTATCTTTTAGTAAAAAATGCCAGTTTCAATTAATATGAATTGATTCAAAGGAATGTGTCAGTTAAAGTTGATATACAGTGGCTCTTAATGGTAATTTTTAACTTATTCTAAGTATGAATTGAGCTTAGAAGAGTGTCTCTTGCATTGAAAATATTGGTTTTACCAGGAAATATAAAGAAATTAAAATGAAGTGGATTTGAGGGGGAGAAAGCTTTAACAAGTCACAAGAAAATGTGGCATATTCTAAAACAGGTTGTAAAAAAGCATATTCCTAAAGGTTATTTATTCTTTTACCATATCCTTCTCTTAAAAGTAGGCAAAGTCCAAGTCAAAGTGATGTAAGCTGGTAATCTTCCTTTCCCCTGGCTCTAGTAAAGTTAAATCTGAAAATCATGAAATATAAAAAAATTGTTCCTTAGCTTAAAGTAAACCATTCCTCATGCTTGAGAGAGAGTGGGAGGGATATGGGGAGGAGATGGAAATGATAGTATCATTAGGAGCTGGGAACACTATGTTTCCTGCAATGAACAAAAGGAATTTGAAAGAAACTTGTTCAGTTCATTAGGGCTCATTAAAATCCTTGACACAACTTTTTTTTTTCTTTCTTTTTTTTTTCATATTCATACAGGCCAAAACCTACTTTGGATTACTATGCTTGTCTTCTACACAGACATTTGCTCATATTTCTTCACTGCATACGTATTTGGAGAATTAAGTTGCAAGGACGCTTATAAGAAAAAATTGTCTCCGTTCCACTTCATACTTGACAGTCTTTTGTTAAATATTTTACTGTCTTGTCATATCTCTTCAAATATATCACAGAACCACAGAATATTCTGAGTTGGAAGTCACCCACAAGGATTACTGAGTCCAATCCTTAGTCCTGCACAGGACCATCCCCGAGAGATACACCATGTATTTGAGAATACTGCCCAAACACTTCTTGAACAATGTCAGGCCTGGTGCTGTGACCACCTCGCTGGGGAGCCTGTTCCAGTGCCCAACCACCCTCTGGGTGAAGAACCTTTTCCTAATATCCAGCCTAAACTTGCCTTGACAACTTCAGGCCATTCCCTGCAGTCCTGTCACTGGTCACCCTAGAGAAGAGTTCACTTCCTCTCCCCTTCTCTCCCCTCACAAGGAAGTTGTAACTGCAATGAGATCTCCCCTCAGTCTCCTCTTCTCCAGGCTGAACACACCAAGTGCGCTCAGCCACTCTGCACACGGCTTCCCCTCAAGGTCCTTCACCATCTTTGTTGCCCTCCTTTGACACTTTCTGATGGTTTAATATCTTTCTTATATTGTGGTGCCCAAAACTGCCCACAATATTCAAGGTGAGGCCACTCCAGTGCAGAGCAGAGTGGGACAATCTCCTCCCTCAACCGGCTGATGATGCTGCGCTTGATACACCCCAGGACACAGTTGGCCCTCCTGGCTGCCAGGGCATTGATGACTTATATTCAACTTGACATTGACCAGGACTCCTGTGCATCTCTTATTCAAATTTTTGGGTGTATTAAGCTAAAGAGGTAGCAAACATAAAAACCTGAAATTAACAGAGTATAGTGGAATATATACCACCTAATTAACATCATTAATCTTGTTCCTGATGCACAAGTCGTCATAAACTACAGTCACATTGTAGAACAGCAATAACGTAGGTATGAAGTGCCCTGAGAAATCCTTTCCAGAATCACCAGTGTTAGGTTGTAAACATTGCTCACGTCTTGCTTTTCAAGTGCATGTTAAGTAGGGAGTTATTAGGGATCCATTTTTGCTTTGTGTAAAGAGAAGAAATAACTTGGCTAGACTGGCCTCTGAGTACATTTTTTATCAGGGTAATTTTATGTATTTTCAGCCAGTCACAGAAATAATGAAGCAGAAAGGAGATGGTGTGGGGAACACACCAAAAAAAAACCAATAAAGCCTTTCTTTTTTTCCAGATCTGTTGGTATTATTTTTATTATTATTTTCTTATTATTATACAAGCCTTTAATTAGTGATCTGAGAATAAACCCTGAAAAATTTAAGTGCTTTACTTTTTCCTCCTCTGAGAGTTTTCTGTTTTGTCTAAATAATTTCATTATAGGAGATCTCAGAAAAGAGAAATTGATGAGACAATTTGCCCAACTCCTACAAGTCTGAAATTGAGCTCCTTTTAGTTTCTACAGGGATGGAAAGGTGCTGTTCTTTACATACCCTCTCTGTTCTGTGGTTTCAATATGTGACTCATTTTCTATTGCCCCAGCCCAGAGTTAAAACTTGTTCTAAAATAATGCAATTAAAAAATACATGCTGATATATCCAGAAAATAGATGCCATAGTTTTTGGCAGCTTTTTTATATGTTTCTCCCCCACTGGAAATGTTATAAAGCACTGATGCTTTTTACTTTAACATATCAATTGTTTTTAAAAAAGGAATACACGGTTGCATTTATTTATCCATGTTATAAACACACATGCATACATATGTAATTTGTTTTCCATATAATTTTGGTTTAGAAATTATCCTATCTAGTATCTGAATGCTTGAAGAATAAAGCAAAATAATGAAGTGGAAGCATGTGAGATTTGATTCACTGCAAGTTTTCCTGGCTGCTTCCAGAGACAGACTTAGCAGTAAAGCTGTCATAGGATACCACAAATACAACTGCACTGAAGTCCAGAAACTAGAAAGGTTAAGCTGAAAATGGCAAGGGAGAAAACAATACTGGGTCTTGGCTGAAAAGACTGTCTGACTTTACCCTTTCGGCAAGACTCATTGCATCTATATTATTCTGTAAGTCGGACTCAAGCACTGGAAAGCGTGGTTTACGTAGAACGACACGAATTTTCTACTTTATTAAATGCCTCAGGAGCTTTCTCAAAAGTCAGCATTATTTGACTGAAGAAAATATTTGATCTAAGGATATATATGAGACTTTATAACACAGACTTAACTTCATGAACACTCAGGTCAATGTATAGGATATAAGCAAGGTCAGCCTCAGTAATGGGCCCTGTTCTTCTATAAAGAGATTAACCCCTTCTTTCCCCTTCCACAGATTTCTTCCTTGTGGAGAGAGAAACTACAGTACCTATGCTATATGAACCATGCTAAATGAAAATATTATAAAATAACCAGGCCTGGTTGGTCTTACACAAATTGATATCAGAAATTTTAAACGGTTTCATTGCATTGTCAAAATGTTTATTTCTGAAAAATTACCTTCCAGAAAATACAAAGTAGTTTTATAAGCAACCTCATAACTGGTGCAGGCTCAAATTTTGACACTTGTTTGTTTGATTTTATTTATTTATTTATTTAAAATATATCTACAGAAGTTCAATTGGACTTTTAAGACTTTTTGGGTAAACATAGAATCATAGTTAAGTTTTTAGAATTCTAGGCGGACTAATTTTTTCTCTCCAAACAACATTTAACAAAGGGGAATATTTTAATGAAATATCTTCTTAGATCTCAGTGGCAGGAGTTGAAGGGGACAAGAAAAAGTTCTTCTTAGCTGAGAAATACTCAATGGGCTGCATTTGTATATAACTGTAAGTCTTGAACTCATTCAAAAGGACTGGGTCTTTGAAGAAATTTTATGGTATATATAGATATAACCTCAGACAGAAAGATATGAAATAAAAGAGAGTAAAAGAGACAGAGAGAGACCCGTGTGTTCTAAAAGGCAATTTTTTGTGTACATTTATGGTTTAGCTGACAGAATAACAGAGTCACAGAGTATTCTGAGTTGGAAGGCACCCACAAGAATCACGGAGTCCAATCCTTAGTCCTGCACAGGACCATCCCCAAGAGATACACCATGTATTTGAGAATACTGCCCAAACACTTCTTGAACAATGTCAGGCCTGGTGCTGTGACCACCTCGCTGGGGAGCCTGTTCCAGTGCCCAACCACCCTCTGGGTGAAGAACCTTTTCCTAATATCCAGCCTAAACTTGCCTTGACAACTTCAGGCCATTCCCCGAAGTCTTGTCACTGGTCACCCTAGAGAAGAGTTCACTTCCTGTCCCCTTCTCTCCCCTCACAAGGAAGTTTTAACTGCAGTGAGCTCTCCCCTCAGTCTCCTCTTCTCCAGGCTGAACACACCAAGTGCGCTCAGCCACTCTGCACACGGCTTCCCCTCAAGGTCCTTCACCATCTTTGTTGCCCTCCTTTGACACTTTCTGATGGTTTAATATCTTTCTTATATTGTGGTGCCCAAAACTGCCCACAATATTCAAGGTGAGGCCACTCCAGTGCAAAGCAGAGTGGGACAACCCCTTCCCTCGTCCGGTTGCTGATGCTGTGCCTGATATCTCCCCTGGACACAGTTAGCCATCCTTGATGTTTTAGGCACCCTGACTTTGTGGAGTAGGACCCATATTACCTAACAGAAAGGATGTCTCTATGTCTTTCTCATGGAAAATAATCTAATTGAAGAGATAACTTATATTGTGTCAACTTATAGAGACTAATATGCCTCTTACTCTGACAGAATTATAGGGAAGAATTGCTTCTGACTTATTCAAGACAAAAAGTTCATATCATTAAGCTAAAATAAATAAGAATGCAATTAGAAACTAATTCAGTAATTTAAGCCTTAAAAAGTTTTGTCTTTTTTTCCTCTAGATACTGTTCCTCTAATATCTCTAAACGATACTGTGAGGAAATTATTCTCACTGTCACCTAAATTTGGATTGTTTGATAAATTGGCAAGAAAGTTAAAAAAATGTTATTTCTCTCTCTCTGAAAGCAATGATAACATTGTATGTAGTTTCTTCTCTTTATCTCTGTACATAAACACTTGAGCAGATTGTGAGTCCTGGGTGTGGGTGGCAATTAAGATAATAATTGTTCACAGAATATAGAAACTATATTAGAAACTGGAGATATTCCTGCCTCCTTCTCTGCTCTTTTAGACAGTTAAAAAAGTGCCTTTATTATGTCAGATACTCCATGAAGAAATATGCATTGTTTTTCAAATAAGATGCTGGGTGGTCAATTGGCATAGCATTTTTGGATCATGTTTACAAATGCTGTAAACCTGTAAGCATGTTTATGATTGCTCAAAGGCAGGTTTAGAACAATGCTGAGTTTAGAGTTATGGAAGGTTTCAAGACAATATCTTTATAAGATACAGTGAGTGAAAAGTCAGTGATGATGTATATTTTCAAAGGGTTTGTTTTTGTTCATAGCTGCCCTTCTCTGTCCCTTTCTTCTTTTCAAGGTGAACTTCATTTTTTTGCACTTCTTGCATTTTTTTTTACTTTTTTTTTACTTTTCTTAGGTGAACCTAAGTAATTTTCTCTCTCCTAGGCGGTGGTTCCAGGTAGTGCTACATAAGTTCTTTTTATGTGAAGGCCTAACAGGGCTCTTAACAGGGTCTATTTCTGGGATTTTTGGCTACTGAAGTTTAGTGATCTCTAAAGCCATCTCATAATAAAGACTTGATTCTCTCTCTTAATGTAAAAATATGTTGTATTCTGGAGATTTGTATGGATTTATATTCTATATACTATTAGCCAACAACCATTTTATTTAGTCACCTAAAAAGGAAAATTAAAAAAAGGATTGGTATTTATATTATAGGGCTGGTGCATGTATTCAATGATACACTGATTCAACTGGCAAAGACAAAAAGAACAGTATAAAATGTGCAGCTAGATCTATTTTTTTACATCTCTTGTAATTTGGCACCTTTCCATAGACATCACTGGAATTATAAT
The DNA here is from genome assembly GCA_013399695.1 of Formicarius rufipectus. Classification (NCBI taxonomy): domain Eukaryota; kingdom Metazoa; phylum Chordata; class Aves; order Passeriformes; family Formicariidae; genus Formicarius; species Formicarius rufipectus. The sequence continues at coordinate 192,216 of VXAU01003988.1, read as the reverse complement.
CTGTGCCAACAAGCATAAGAAGAGGTTTCCAGAAAATGTCAGTGTGTTAATTCACTTGGTTAGACATGGATTTCTGTGGATGAAGCTTAAAAAGACATCTTTTCATATTTTTCTTGAATATTTCCTTCAACATGGTAATTAGGATAATAGATCATGGCCCCACTACAATCTATGAATCAGTGAGACAACTGTGCTTGTCTATGATAATGCATATCACAACCCTGAGGCAAAGCACACAAGATCTGGGGAAAGCAGTCTCAGGGAGAGCTGTCTAACAAAATGCATTTCCACCTAAGGCAACTAATATCCTCTGAAACCTATGAGTCTGTTTTAGCAACTCTAACTCGATGGGAATTTCAATTAGGGTGTCCTCACTAAAGATATCTCTGTTATCTGTAACTTTGGAGACCACCTGCATCTCCAATTAGTAGACTGGAGGTGCATGAAATTACTTTTATGAATTTCTATGTACATATTCTTGTAGGGTGTGGGGGTTTACCCCTCTGTGTTTGTATTACTTTCCTCTATTTCTTCCAATGACATTTCTTCTTGTGTCTGTCTGTGGAAATGATGACCATCCCACTAATTATCAGAGGATCATATTAACACTAACCTTTGGCTCACCCATCTGTTCCTCACTTTATTGCTTCAAATGTTGCCTTTCTGGCTCACTGTTAAACTGGAATAGAGGCAAAATTCCTCCAAGCACAGCAGGGCTTTGCAGGGCCATTTCTGACTGCAGAAGGTTGCTTAGTCAAGTCATCTAAGTCATTTGCTCTTGTCATTGAGGCTTTCTTACTGGATTTTGACAGTGAATAAAACATCTGTGGGTGACAGTAGGCTTTGCTCTTAAAATAACAAAGGAACATGTCTCAGCTCCCATCTTCTGACAGGATTTTCAAGCTTCCTTAGGCATCTCCTCACCAGGGAATGAGTAGCTCCTAGTTTGCTAATCTCCTGCCTTACATACTTAGCACAAACTTGTGAAACTAAAGGTTAGGATGGTTGGCTCTGAAACTCCCTGGTTTTTTTTGGTAGCGACATAATAAATAGTCCAGCAGAGTTACAGGAAAAATTCTATTGTAAGAATGCACAGACATAGCAAATGTTGGAGTATTTTCCGTGCATTCATTCATAATTTCATGTATACTTATTAAAGGCTTTAATAGTGCCAGAGCTGAATAAAAAGAGAAACCTACTAAATGTGTATTATGTGTATACTATGAATTTACTGCTTTCTGTATTAGTACTTTTGCATGTTTTTGTTTTGTTTTTGGGGTTTTTTTTGTTTGTTTGTTTTTTTGGTTTTTTTTAATAGTCAATATAAAAAATGATTAATTTTTCATTCTGATTTACTCCTGGATTTGCCTGACACATCATTTTAATAGAAAGGGTTCCCTTGTTATCTTTTCATACTGCAAAAACAAATACACAAATGTAACACAAACAAACGAAAAAACACCCAAGATTCAGAATATAAGAATTTTATAATAACAATTAACCAGATTTGTTGCTGCTGGAAAATTTTGTCCTCCAGATTGCCTTGCTTTCACTACACCATTATAAAATATATTTTTATGTAATTTAAAGCATATGTTTTAAGTGTGTTATGCAGCAACTGAAGAAAAATGTGAACAACTGAGCCATTAAAATTGCAGTACATTTTGCATACCTTAAATGCAGATACTAAGAATTATTTTACATTGCAATAACCTTATTCTTCTAAATTAACTTCGGGCATCAGTCTACAACACCGGGACTGGATGACAGTTAAATGAGGGATTTTTGGTCTCTAGACCAGCAAGCTACAGTGAAATACAAAGAAGGGGGCAGGGAGGTAGCAAAATTGTCAAGTAGATGAATACTGCCTCTTAACATCAGCAGTAATGGAGAAACTGTTTGCAATCATGCAAATCTGTGCTTAGTGAGCAAAAAACATTCTCCAAGGTTATCCATCAATGTCAATTGTATACCTTCACGGTTTAATACAAGTAGCCCAGTGTAATATAAAAGTATCATATACTTATTTCTTAATTTCTTTTCTGTTTAGCAGAACATTTGACTAATTTTGATGCATATCTGTGTGTGTGCTTTCTTACTAGAATTACAGTGTTTAAGGTAAAACAATATTTTTGAAGTTAATTGATATATGTTTTGGTATACCACAGGCAGTTCCATGGAGAAAAAAAGAGAGGTAAACCAGTATTTCTCTGTAAAGAACACATGTACTTTAGCTATTTGCAAGTATAATAGGAAGCTGTGAGTTTGGGACTTGAAAAATGGTTATGTTACTTAGAGGAAATGTATAAAAACTGAGAGACAGCTGGAAATTGCAGTAGATGAGACACTGCAAAAATCCAGGAACCTCCTGCCAAAATCAGATACAGCAGTATTAGATCCAAAAGGATTTACTTGCCTTTCATCTGTGTAGCTACCTGCATATGCATGTACTATACATCTCTTTGAATTAAATTTTTATTGCCAGTACATTTGTAGGACAGTTGGTTTGGGTTTTTTTCCTGCTGTAAAGACATTATCTAATTCAAAATCTTGCCTGCATCTGAGCTCACATACATTTTCTGAAAAACCTGAACAGCTGACAAAATGTCTGTGCTTAAGGGGAATCACTAGAAAAATCCTTTCAGACCACTGTCATTCTACTTGTTGTGCGTGGTGGTGTTGATATACTTCCAGAAAAACTTCCATGATTCATGCCATTTCAATATGTGGATAGCATTGTAGTTATCCCACTAAAATGAGCAGGGAGAATCTTTGATTTAGTGAAGATATCCCAATGGATATTTTCAATCTATTTTTACAGGATATCTGTTAGTGCAAAATCCCTTTGGAAGATTTGATCCTACAAAACTGAGAACAAATATGGGTCTTTTAAATTGTCCATATTCTGGTTTTGTCCTTGTTTATTGGACTTGTTTTGAGAATTTCCTGTTTTTCACTGTCTCTCTTGATAAAAGATCACATCCAGAACTGCAGATTGATTCTAGATGTTAAACAAATCAGGATATTCTTAAATAAAATTATATGAGAGCTCCATGAGGCACATGACTGCATGGAGTGCAGCTTTTAAAGTGCAAATTTAGTTTTCAGTGTAAGAAACATATGAGAATGTATGGAGGGAAAACCCTTGGCTTATTTGCTCCCTGAAACATATATTTTAGCTGGCAGCTGTGGTGCTATAAATATTTTGTGTATTCAGATTAGTGTCCACTAAGACAACACATAGGTGATCAATAGAAATTAAGCAGTGCCTAAATAGTTCCAGAGAAGGTTTGGTTGATATTAGAACACTTTATCACATTATCATCTGGTGTTCTGGTCAAAAGAATAAGAAGAGGAATATTTTTTGTGACCAAATTTAGCAAATACCTTCCTTTCTTCTATATCAGATGAACTTCTTTACCATCTATCTTTTTTCTGTCTTACTCACATCCCAAACCTGAGGTCTCTTGAGATAATTTCAGCTCTACTTCCTCATGCTGAAGGTTTTGAATATTTTTTGAAATTCAGGATCTGATAAAATACATCACATTTATACATGAAGAGACAAACAGAGAAAGGATATCAGTGTGAATGAAGAACTCTTCATTACTTGATCAGTTACCTAGTAACTATTAACAGTTTCATTGTTTGGTTTCTCCATATGTAAAGTTTAGAGGCAAAGAACTCAAACCTAGCACAAAAAGCGCTCTATAAACACTAATGAAATCTTGGAGCACGCTGTGAGCCAAGCAATTATTATTAGACTAATTCTACAAGTGGGTAGACTGCATCACAGCAATTAAATTGCTTCTGTGTCAAAGAATAATTCAGTGGCAGAACTTAGAAGTCACCCAGTCCAATTTCCACTCCTTTTACTAGACAATGCTCTGTTCCTTAAGATCATCAATTTTTGAGGAATCTGGTTTTTAAAAAAATCCCTCACCCAACATATACACCATTCTTTGTAAAGAACTGAATTTATTAATATTTATATCAAGGCAGACAAGTCCTTGACCTAAAAGGAGGGAGTTACGCAGTAGTTACAGGCAGCAGAAGTGACATGGGAAAAAAACAAGCAGGTACTACTAGGAGAGGACAAAGAGAGAAAGGAAAAATTAACTCTCTGATTCCCTCTGGTAAATCTTCTTTCTCTTCTTTTGTACAGGGATCAAACGATGCAAAGGCCTGATAATTCCATAGAAGGAGAAAAGCTATTTCAGCAGATCTCTTCATGTACTTTCTCATTATTTACCTCTTTAAAAATGTCTGAGAAACTACTAAAATGTAAACTCCATGGAAAATGTAATATATAGATCCTGGTATCTGATGTTTTTATGTACTTAAACAACATTAACAAAAGTAACATTAAAGATACAGAAGTATGGAAATAGTAAGAAAAGTACAGGCATAGGGGCAGTTGCAGCAGACAGTCTTCTCGTAGCAGTGCACCTTAGGTCAAACCTTACCAACTATTCCTCTGGCATATACAAAATTCATTCTCACTGACCTATTGATCTTCTGAAATGTTAGACATCTTTTTAGACAATGTACTAAAGATGGTGGGAAACAGTGTTCTGAAGCAAGCACTGAGTTTCATGAGACTATATGTGAAGATACAAGCAGTGTATAAGATATTGTCTCTGATTATAGTACATATTAAACAATGATTTAATTATTTCCCAAAATCAAAAGAAGCCAGATCCAAGCATGAGAGTGGCACAGTAATTCAAATGCAGATCCTTTCCTTTTATGTGAAGGCTACAATATTTGCTGACAGGTTGGGAAACAACTGAGGCAATCTCATAAGCTAAATGCCTAAGTCTCAGCAATTTGATCCTGAGCTTTTCAGCTGAGACCATGAGAAGCTGATAGCCTCTAGGGACATGGCTCACAGGAGAACCTGTGAGGCATACTAACAAGTGGGTTAGAGATGCATCATGTAGCTTTTTATAACTTTTTTTACCTAGATATGGCTTTGTACTTGTGATCCAGCAAGACAGCTTTGATCCTTTGGAGCAGAGCAACTGAGGAAAAAAAAAAAAAAAAAAAAAAAAGCTAGGAGAAAAGATACACATATAAATAGTTAGGGATTATAGGGACTAGGCTATGATGGACAGACAGAGATACTGTTTAAAAGATACCACTGGGCATAATACTTTTTTAAAAAAAGACAAGCTTTCGCAATATACTGCAATGTTTCACAGAGAGACCCACACAGATACTCCAAACAGTGACTATAAAGAGTAAAGGAACAAACAAAGACTAAGCAATTTGAAAGGGAAGATTCACTGATGAAATATCCAGGACAGAGAGAGATAGCCCACTCAAAATTTCCTGTCTCAGACTTAGAAAGGACCTTGTGAAGGCTGACTCTAATCTTTGTGTACATCATTTTAGCATGGTATCTGTGAGCACTACAGAAAAAGAATCAATATAGTTATGTAGATGCACTCAAGAAGACAGCACTCTTGACTGGTTTTTTTTGTTTGTTTGTTTGTTTTTTGGTTTGGTTTGTGTTTTTTGGTT
>VXAU01003988.1:58995-181800 GCA_013399695.1 Formicarius rufipectus | reverse complement strand
TGCTCCCTAAAGTATTAAGCATGTAGTGGTGACTCCCTGAAGAGAACTGTGAGTTGACAGGGAACACAAGAGAGTACTTTTGCTGATAATGAGAGCAGATCCTTTTCTTTTAAACATACAAACTCAGCTTTTATTAAACTCCACACTATTCTTATGTTTTAAAACAGTATCAAACATACTATAAAATCAGAATCAGTAATGTTACAGGACAGCACAGTCTCTGACACTTCCTTCATGGGACTTAACTGAAAGAATATCACCTTGTCAGGTCATCCAAAAATGATGTAACTTCTAAGATCCCTGTTTCACAAATGTTCATCCACCTGTTTATCTTTATGCCTTGAGAACAACTTCAGTGGTTTTTCTGGAGTTGCCTCCTGAGTCTTTGGATCAACATATGTGTGAGTTCATGTGGGACAACAGACTAAAAAGGCAGCAATCTTCCTGTCAGTTCAGGACCACATTGTCTACTCTGAATGAGCTCAGAACTTGGCATAGGACTTGTGATGGGAATACTATAAAGCACAGCCACGTACGTCACACAAAAATTAGGGAAAGTATGTCTAGTTCATTGTTTTAGCCTTACAAAATTATTTTGTTCATATGGAATCTCAAAAACACTGACATCCCTCCACGTTCAAAATACATCATTTCATCTGGTATTAACATGGAAAGGTGACAAGATATTTTTATGCTGCTACACACTTGGCTTATGTCTGTGAAATAAGTATTTTTTAGTAACCCGACATTGTGGTTACATACTGTGATAGAGAACAATATTCTGCAAAATCCTCAGTTTTTGTTAAAGTTGAGACATATGTAAGGCAGGCCTCAGTGAGCTGTATATGTGTGTGTTCTGAAGCCAGACCACTGAACATCGATGCTGAAATTGATTACCAATGTCTTAGGTGCAGGGTATTAATAATAACCAAAGTGTAAAAGGACAGTAATTTCTTCCTTCCCTTTGTACTGTTTTTCTCTCTCTTTCCCCACCCCCAGTTTAAAATGTTACTACCTAAACAACTTTGCAAGTACAGTAAAAAGTAATAAGTAAAATAATAGATTTCTTCAATGTCAACTGGACTGCATTCAGATAACACTTTGGGATGTATTCTTCCCTTGTATCTGCTGCTACTGTTAATGAGAGTTATGCAGAAGTATTAAGAGCAAAACACTCCTCTGGTGATGGAGAGCTCTTTCAGTACTTCCATGTACATATCCATGACTTGACTATATTCAGAAAAAGCATTACTAGAACACCAGAGAAAGCTACTTACAGATAGAGAAACATATTATTAATAATGATACATGACAGAAATAGTGGAAATTAAATGGTCCCCTTTTGTACACCTTTATTTAAATTAGTTTTTAAAATTTGTATTGATGTCAGTAGCTTATAACGAAGTGCAGAGCTGGAACTTAGCTTTTTTTTTTTTTTCCCAAAGTGATATTGATTTCCATTGAATCTTACTGATAATTATTGAATGGTGGTAAATAGCTTCATTGTTTACAATGCTAGCATAGTTCGCATGACAAACAAGTTTATGTGTATTTTTCCACTATGAATGTAAACAAGAGATTTGCTGATAACTGGTGTATCTCTTACACCAGTTAGACAGGAGAGTGTTACCACAGGGATACACAGTACTTGGAATTTAAATACATAATATTTAAAAGTAATTAAGATGAAACTAGTTGTATTTGAATTTGCATGGATCTGTCTCTAAATACTTACTCTTTTTTTATATGATTATTCTACCACAGTATCTTTACTTTTCTAGTTCTTACAGCAACCCTGTAAAATGCAATTAACTCCCTTCCATTTTTAAGAGAGACTGACAGTGCAGTACACAACCTAAATCAAAGATGGCTGGATAGCTTGCACATCTATTCTGATGGACTGCTTACCAGGCCAAGCAGATCAAAGCAACTGACAATAAGAGTCCTTAATTTGGCTTTTTCTCCCTAACTAGATTGTGGTACCATAAGAACATATATCCAATGTACATGAAATAAAAGAAACAGACCTCCTTCCCCGAAATTTGTTTGAAATAAAGCAACTGTTTGAGGGGAAAAACCAAAAAAAAAAAAAAAATTTAAAAAAAACCCTCCACATAAATATACAGATAAACAAACATACAAACAAAACCAACAAAAAAAACAAATTAGCAGACAGACAGTGAGTGAAAAAAGAAGGTAAGACAGGGTATTGTAAACTGTGGTGTCTTTTGATTAGTTGATTTGGCTTTTGTTTGCTTTGTGGTTTAGTTTTATTTTTTTGTCTTTATTTTTCTGTGGGTTTTTTTGTTTTTATTTTTGTCTTTATTTTTCTGTAATTTTTTTTTATTTTTTGTGTCTTTATTTTTGTCTTTTTTTTTTTTTGTTTTTATTTTTGTCTTTATTTTTTTATCAAAAGGGTTGAGTTTCCATGTAACTAGCTGAGAACAAGTCACCCTTTTTCAAAGTATTCAACATCATTATTGCACTCAGGTGTATTTATTAATTAAAACAAAACAAAGAATTTCTATAATGCCCAGAGTTCAAGTCACACACTACCCAAACATTTTATTTACATTGAGACTTTAAGAGTTCACCCACCATCTAACTTTTGCAGAGCCTTGTAGTTCTCTAATACTTTGAATTTGCATAAAGAGAACATTCTACATGTGTTTCCCAAGAGACTTCTTTTAATTTAGTGAGAAAATACACATTCTGGCAAAAGGTGCACAGGAGTAACATACAGCCAAGGAGAAGATTTCACAAAAGTACCAGGCAAGCACTAACCCATAACTTAGTGAAATACAAGACATCAGTTTCAAGTTACCCACAAGAGATTAAGAAAAGAGTGAAGAAAGGAAGAAAACTGATTAAGAGAAGAAAGAAGATGCAAAGAAAAATGTTAGAATAACAAAATTGTGTAGCTACCCCCAAGAAGTCACATAACAATGGTAGGTCCTGGGAGAGAAGGCAAAAGGGAGCTCCTGTGCTCCTCTGTTTATATGGTTAGGCCACCATGGCCACCCTTCCCAGGCAGGACATCTGATTCACTGACCACTCAGTGTTCTCCAGGTCAGAGTGAGAGATGGTGCAGCCCATCAGAGGCTCCAGGGAGTGTGATGTGGGTGGGCTATCAGGTGGGCCTTTTGATTGACAGCTGCCCCCTGTGTGCCACTGCAAGCCATGTGCCTTCTGATACTGGAGGCCTGACCCCCTCCCCTACACACAGAGAGTTGGTTGGTTCAACCCAATAAAACAATCCAGTGAGATATGAATTCTGTCTCTCACAATCTCCCCCAAAGAAGCAAATTAAAAATTATTAAAAAATCACAAATAAGTAAGTAGAGGAACTACAGTCTATAAGCCCAGCTGAAACACAATACAACACTACTGGTATGGATTTTAAAAAACAGATGTACAGAAATTGCTAATTTGTTGAACAGCATTTAGCAAACATTTCATACAACGGATTTGGGAAAATCAATATCTTTATTCAATTACTTAATGTGTTCAAAACACTTCATTCAGATGTGTCATGACTTATGAAATGAAAGATGGAAATGAACCCTCCCTTTTACTCAGCACTCATGTGGCCACATTTAAGGTACTGTATCTAGTTCTGGGCTCCCCAGTACAAGAAAGACAGGGACATATTGGACAGAGTCCAGCAAATGGCCATAAAGATGATTGAAGGACTGAAGCATCGTTCCTATGAGGAAAGCCTGAGTGAACTGGTGATGGAGAAGAGAAGGCTTAGGTGCATCTTATCAATATACAGGGCTATCCAAAGGAAGGGTGTAAAAAGGCTCAGTGGTGCTCAGTGACAGAATCAGAGGCAATGGACACAAACTGGAACAGAGGAGATTCCTCATGAACATCAGGAAGTACTTTCTTACAGCGACCAAGTACTGGCAGAAGTTGCCCAAGAAAGCACATGGCTATCCCACCTTGGTGGTATTCAAAAGCCATCTGGACATGACCCTTGGCAACATGCTTGAGCATGGAGGTCAGACCTGATGACATCCAGAGGTTCCCTCCAACCTCAGCCAATCTGTGATTCTGTGAAACAACAACCCAGTCTTCCTTCTGAATTATTTATTTGTTCTGTTTTTTAGTTAATCCAATCCAATACACACATTTAGGGATTGAGCTATACTCTTTTATAGTGAAGGAGTCACTAATGCTAAGAAATATTTATGAGAAACAGCAAATATTTTTCTTTTGTTCCAAGTTCTGAAGGACAAATAGTTTTCAACAGTTTTAGATAAGCTTCCAGATTTTCTTAAATACATGGCCTTCATAGCTTATCAGTATGTCTGACTTCTCTAAATTTCACATTTTAGCCAAAAATGAAAACTTCATAGTGCAGTAATAACTTGTTAGAGTCTGCATTAATGGTTGATTCTTATGTGATTGTAACTGTACGCTTTACTGATATTCAAACTTGCATAAAAGATTATTTTTCTTGATTCTGTTTGACACAGAAAGACAGCATTTTGTCTCATGAGTTAATTGTTGCAATTTCTTTCCTAATTAGCCTTTAATTACTGTTAATTATTCTCTAAGTTAAGTTCCTTACATTCACATGTTCAATAGCCAGCAGTATTTAAGTAACTTGAGGTGAGATCTTTGTACATGAATTTAAAGATGAGATATTAAAGCAATTTACATAGAGTAATGATGAACTCAGCATCATATAGAATTATTTTTTTTGAGATTTTTTTTAAGATTTCCTTTATAGAAGTTTTTCAGTCTGATTCTTCTGTAGCTGCTAAATAGCCTCTACAAGCATAATTTAAACATCATGGTTTACTTTTTTCATGTGTAATTTTTTTTTTTTTTTTTTTTAGTCTCTTGTGTTCCTCTCCTCTCTTCATGTCAACACTAACAGTTTCACAGGATGTGCAGATCTGCAGTGGGATAACAGCACCAATCAGATGTCACGTCTCAGCATTTCAGTCACCCAAATTCAGCAATACTTACTTGAAAGCACGACTGGATGAATATGTCCTGGTTCTGTTTTGGTTATCTACTCCTTCCTGGACCCCTACGAATTCATTCTTCTGAAATAATAAAGATGAGACAATGACTGGGGCAGATCCCCAACGTGATGGAAAACACTTTCTAAATGCCTAACTAAATGCCTAACTGTTACTCTTAGCTCAGAGTCTGGCAGGCTGCAAGATTTGAGGGACGTGTCCTCTCTGTCATATTGCTATGAGAGTGAGGATAGTGAATTTTTCAGTTCATATCCCCCTCCCAGGCAATTTACAACTGAAGGACTTCTCTAGAGTTGGCAACCAGCTTGATGATTTGTGATCTGCCTGAAAACATACATTAGTTGCCCAAAAATGCACTAGATAAAATGTGTTAGATCAGACTTTGAAGCAAAGAAAAAAACAATTTGTAAAAATTTATATAGGAGACAGTACCTTACACTGTGTGAGACATTTCAGATAAAGGATATTTCCTTAATTCCTTCTCTTCAGTATTTAAGAATAAGCTTAAGAAAGATTTAGGGTAGCAAGGAAATTTCTCTTTAAGATATCTGTAGATATTTTTTCCTCATTCAAAGGAGAGATAACTTTAAAAGTCAGAAACTTTTGTCAGTTGGGCTTCTCTGTTAATCTTTCTTTTTTGAAAAATACCCTAAAATTTTCTAGAAAGATTTCTAGACAAATCAATAATTTCTTTTCATCCTGAGACACAAAAGTAATAAACCCTCCACACAATAACTTAGTAAGAAGTAAAGCCACAACTACAACTTGTAGACTATTTATGAAAGCACAAAAGAAAGAAATAGCTCAGCAAATAACAGGCAAAGTTTCTAAATAAGACTTGATGTCAGAAATACTGAAATCTTATTGGCTGGGAAGGAAAAGGAAAGAAAGGTACACCTGACAGAGCTGATTCTCATAACAAAATTGTATGCATCTTCTGATGAGGCAAAGAAAAATTGTGGCCATAGATATACACGCAAATATAAGGTGAGCCAAGTGCATGGGAATAAACAGTCCTTCCTATGAGCTCTTACTATCCATTGTATCTTATTCACTTGGATCATTATCCTGCTGCAATGTTTGCTTTCTATAGAAGTGACAAAGTCATAGAAAAGGTTCCTGAGAACCACTATTTGTAGATAAGTATCTTTTTCCTCCACTCCCTCAGTCACTTAGTATGTAAGCGTGTGTATGTATAAATTTGGGTTTTCCACAGGGGAACACAAGATAGTAATCTTGTTAGTGTATTTGGGCAATAATAAGGACAGGCATTTCTCACAGAAAAGAGTCAAAAAGACAATAAAAAAATTCCAGATCTTAATTTATATTTTCAGCTACAGAGACAGCTTGCTGCAAACCAAAACAAAACTCATGAACAAACATCACCACTTCTGCCAATAAACACGTGTGTCTCAAATCATGAAGAACTTGCATCCTCAACGTAGGAGGAAGTGTGATATCAAATTTTGTAAGTGGTTTTGTTGAAGTAGAAGAGGAGACTAACATATGAGAATAGAATAACTAGTTCTAGGGAATACATGTGTATCCAAATGTAAATACTATGGAAATTATAAATTGAAGACAGTGAGGTTACAGTGGTTACAACTGAGGAAAGAAATTAAATATTGTTGGTATTTTTATTTGTTAGGACGATGATGAAATTGTTCTGCAGTAGTTCAGTACTTAACAGCATCTAAAAATTCCGTGCATATATTTTCCTTGGCTAAGCTTAATGTACAAAAATAATGTTTCTCTCTTTGTTATGAAAGTTGATTTAATATAGTGTATTTTCTTTAACTCCAGATTTTCAATAAACTTCAACACTGTGAATACTGAATGAAGAAATTAGCATATTTATTTGAAATAGTATTATGGAGAAGGAAAAAAACCCATGATATTTGATTTTCAAAAAAACTTCTGGTAAAATTAGAATTTGTATAGACTGATTCCTGGCTTTTAGAAAAGAAGAGAAACCAATTTAAAAATATGAATTTGGAGTTTAAACTGGGAGATAGAGAGTGAACTAGTAAGAAAATATTGGTCATTATAATATACGTTATCAACAGACTCCCATAAACAGAATCCCAGTATTTAAAATTAAATATATCATATACATTGGGATTAGAAAGAATAATTGGTTTATTCAGGGCGGACTGATGTACACAGTCAGAGATAGGTGCTTTGGATCTTTTATTCTCATTGCTGACTGCACATTTAATGTAATTGATATCCAGGGCCCAGTGTATGAGATTTAGTATTCCTTCTCCATTAGAATGCTTCTAAGAAGGAAAAAAAAAAAATTATAAGAAGGATTTTTTTTGTATGCAAATGAAAAAAACTCAGCAAACCCATACCTATTGTTAATTAGAAAACCATGTTGCAAGAGACTTTTAGGAGTTCTATAACTGTAGAAGACAGACCCTGCCTATGGAGTTGATGATCCCTGATTATCATAACTTCTGAGGCAGCTAATTTTGTAAGCAAGCACACAAAATAAAGTAAACATAAAGATAATATTCTGTCATTTATCTGTATAGCAAAATAACTTCTTGAACATAACTGGATGCAGGTATGGGAGAAAATATTAGATTACAAAATATATGTTTGGTTGGTTGGTTTTGGTTTGGTTTTTAATAAATATACATCACAGATATTTGAATATAAACTGAAATAAATATGAATATTCCATTTCATGTCTTACCTGCTATACCTAAGGTCTCAGTTAATGCTTTTTAACACAGCCTGCCTGGCTTCATGGAAGCACCAGATTATCTAGACCATGAAAAAAAACCCCAAAAAAACCCTAAAATTCCCAGAATGGGGTAAATAAAAGGCATTTATTTGACTTTATTCACCGTTTCTTATGTTGGACAGTAGAGATAAGTGGCCATAATAACCGCAAAAGTGCTACTCCTGGTAAAATATGGCAATCAAGGCTATTGATCCTGCTGGGTGACAACTGCAATAAAAAACATTTCATTTATTTCTTTGATTGAAAATACTTGAAAACTATTGTTCATCTATTTTGTTTGTTTAGTGTGGGCGCTTAAGTACTGCCTTGGATCAGGGCATGGATGTTTAGCACCTAGAGCCCATCAGGGTCAATAACTAGCTTTCAAAGATGCACAATTTTGAAAAGTTTTGCTCTAAGCGTAATCCTTCTTGTGAATTGAAATGTTTTGGAGTGAATCAAGCTGCAGTCTTGACTGCAGCTATTTCAGAACTGTTACCCTGACTTGGTTACTGGCACTGTGTTTGGCCTTGGATACCTTCAAGGTCTGTGCCTCAGTTTTTCTGGGTGTCAGATCTGCAGAACAATGACCAACTATGAGACCTAATTAGCTGTTTGTATAGCATGGAGAAGATATGAAGTGCTACAATGTTATTTGTCTGATGGCCTAAGAGCTATTTTAAAAAGCAGCTTAGTGAAATGAAAAGTGCTTTTGTCCCATATATTTATCTGTACTTGTTCCTCTACATGACCTGAAACAGATTAACAGCTATTCCTAGGTTAATTGGCCTCCATGACATCCCTTCTCTTGAGTCTGGAAGAGATATGCTGTGTGTAAATCCAAATCCCCAGATGCATTTTAGTAACCAATATAGTAAGGGAATCAGCTGGCTTTTATGAGTTTTTCAAGCAATCTGATGGATTTTCATCATCTAGAATGGCCCAAATCAAATGACAGCTGCTTTACATGTTTTGTCAGCAGATGTTTTAATTACTAACAGTGTTACATGTACAAGCTAATGCTGGAATTCTTCATCAGTAGATTTTCAAGCTTTTCAGATAACATCTGAGCTTAAGTACCTGTGTGGAAGATGAAAAGTAGTACTTAAAAACGTCCTACAAATCAGAGCGCCATTTTTCAAACTAGTTGAGGGTGGCAATGCTACCGTCTGTTGGACAGACGAGAGCAGTCATTATTATTTATTTTAATGTCAGTTAACTTCACAATACGATCCGAAACAGTTCAATATTAATTTATTGTATTATTTGAGCAATTGTAACTTTCTTATAAAAGCTTTCAATGACAACAACAACATTGCAATGGAGGAAAAAAAAAAAAAAGTCTTCAAGGAAAGTTAGACTTCTGTCTTTAAATAGCTGAACCCTGGTCTCATTTTTTAGCCATTCAGCCAAAATTGTCGTGTCAGTATGCAGTATTACTAAGAGTTGTCAAACATCAGATGAACTGTGTTTATGCACTGGGTCCTGAAATCACATTGTTTCCAAACCTATGAAGCTGCTATTCAAACATAAGTCTATAAAACTTGTGATGAAGAAAATGTGAGGCATAGATTGGCTATGAACAACTCCATAGCATTTCACAGGTTGAAATCTTGGACAAAACAGCAGACTACTAAGACAAGATTTAATACCTAATCACAAGATACAGTAGTATAAATCATGCAAAATTCTTTTAAAATAAAGTATTTCTGAATAGGGACAGCTGTAACCTTGATAATATTTTTTTTCTGGACCACTGAAAGATAGTGTATAGCAAACAATCTATAACATGTCCAAAGAAGGGCAATGAAGCTGGTGAAGGGTCTGGAGAGCAAGTCTTATGAGGAGTAGCTGAGGAAGATGGGGTTGGTTAACCTAGAGAAGAGTAGGCTCAGGTGTGACCTTATCACTTTCTACACCTGCCTGAAAGGAGTCTGTAGCCAGGTGGGTATCGATCTCTTCTTAAAGTCTTAAAATGTGCCAGGGAACGTTTAGGTTGAACATTAGAAGGAATTTCTTCACAGAAAGAGTGATTAGATATCTAATGGCCAGGATGACTGTGAAGTCATCATACTTGGAGGTGTTTTACTGAAAGACTGGATGTGGCACTTAGCACCATAGTCTAGTTGACATGGTGGTGTTTGATCATAGATTGAACTTGACAATCTCAGAGGTCTTTTCCAACCTAATTAACAAGAGCACAACAAACCCACCCACCCCACCCGAGCCCCATAAGTGTTTACTGTTAAACATTAAGACTCTGTTTTTGTTTCTACTGAATTTATAAAGTAATCTTTGTATACAGGGAGGTAAGTGATTTTACCACCTAATTTTGGATTACTGATATACCTAAGTGGTAAAAGTCCTATTAAGCAGTTTAATCCCTACAGTTATTTTAGTCTTTGCTTCATAGTTAAGTCTTGGTTTATGTTATGCTTATCATTAGGAATATTATTATGTATATCATTCAGGTGCACACAGAAACATAGAAAATGATCTGATAGAATCCCGGGCTTAGTAACAAGGAAAGTTTCCTTTTCTTTCATGTGCAGCATTGGTTACAAGAAAGCATTTGCTTTGAGTTTTTTAAATGTTTTTAGGGGACAGTAAGATAATTATGGAAGAAAAATCATTGCTTTTTAAAATTAATTCATAGTTTTGTGATTCTTCGATACAGATGCATTTTTCTTCTTTACACTTTCAATTTTATAGTATAAACAGAGAATGAGAATTAGCTTTCTATTTGCCTCATCACTTTTCACTGGTATGTATATGCACCAAGATCTTACTTGACCAATGAGCTGTATAAAACAATATTATGAGATCTAAAATAAATAACATTCAGTGTGAGAGCATAGTATTTTAGCAGGTATAAACATGCATTTAGGTACTTTTATTCTTTCCTTTTCTTAGAGGGAGAAGGGAGACTGTCCAAATAATATCAGTAGCAACACCAGCTTGAAAACCTGAGAGCAATGTGATGAACTCATATGGCGAAACATTAAATACAGAGAATCCCCCAACTGATATTTTCAGTCTGGTTGATCATAAATTATTTTATTATGTTGCTTGGCATGTGACTTATCACCACATCCCAACACGATCCACTGGAAATAGCTCACTGCAGTATAATATATCAAACATGTAGAAGCACAGGAGGAAACTGATACATCTCACCATAATGAAATACAGATTTTGTCTATCCATTTCGTTAATTAGCCAAGTACCTCAGATCTAATTATGAATCTGTCTTTAATATACTTGCTTCACCCTGCACATCATGGGCATACTATGGTAATTATGCTACATAAAACTAAATAGAAGTTATGTCCTCTGGTGTTTGACTGCAGAATCTTTAACTCTGTGTTTGGGGATATTTTAATTTCTGGAGTAATTTTATTAAAAAATTACTTAAATCAATTCTCCTATCTCATCCTTAGTTTAGTTTTTGAAACTACGTTATGAATTCGTGATGACAGAGTATATTTTATCTAATATAACTTTTAAACAGTTTCTTAACATATATTTAAACCACAAGGTTGACAAGTCAGTCTTTCCTGTCATCTGAACTACCCCACCCAACAAAGAAAAAGCATTCATTAACAATCACCTTAACTAAGGAGATGTGGGGGAGAACTGGTTTGCCTCTTCAATACTTAGAACCTACAGACTGGAGGACATCTGCAGTCTAGTAGCCCTGTCTGTAGGTAGTGCAGTGGTCTGGTGTGTGCACAGACCTTTAGATCACTGAATGGGCTTGGATAGAATAAGATGTAAAATACTAAAAAACGACCTAGACAGATTTGCTAATGCACCTTTAACCTTGATAGCACTGTATCTACATGTAGGGAGAGGAAAAGTGCTGACTACCAACCCTCATTCTGGAAGGGAAACTGGGCATACCAGCAGGGAAGCAGCTGTGTTTCAGCAGGATAGACAACTGGATACCAAGACAAGGGTCATTTTGGGTGTGTAGGTAGTGAGATTTCCTGTGCTATGTCTATTTGATACCAAATTTCTTCTGGCATTGAACAACAAAGAGGGGGCAGGGAGGAGATAATCTTATCTTTGGGAACTAGAAAGAGAAGCTGTCTTTTTGTTGTTGTTGTTTTGGTTTTTGCTTTGGTTGATTGGTTGGTGTTTTTTTGTTTGTTTGGTTTGTTTGTTTGTTGTTTGTATTTTTGTTTGTTTTGTTTTGTTTTACCTAGTATGTGAAACAAAAAGTTATGTTGCATTTTAAAACTCAGTATCAATGAGGTATGCCTGGCACGACATCTGGTAGGGAAGATTGGGGAGTGGGGAGCAGCACAGGATAGAGGGAGGTGTAGTATGAAAATTTCTCTGGAGACTCACTGTAAGTAAATGACAACCTAATTTGAAGTTTAAATGCCTTGAGAACATTTGACTGAGAAAGACTTCAAAAAGGTAAGATAATATAATAGTACTGTTATGTCTGAGAAATTGAATGCAAAGGCAACAGCAGAAGTCAAATCAGATGTTCAGAGCAGTAGTGGCATATAGCCCTCCCATTGCCTCACACTCTGAAGAATGAAAACCTCCTATCTTCTTTAATACAAGAAGCAAAATGTATTTATAAAAGTGTCTCTTGACTCCTTAAGATTTCTTGCCTATTTATACTTCAGTTATAAACAAGACATTGTGTCCTTATTTGAAAGGATATTTTGTCCTACCACAGCTATTAAATGGAGAACAATGAAATAGTAATACAGTACGTTAAATACAAATGAAACAGCTATCACATTTCTATTCAGGACTTGAAAGTATGCCTACGTTTTCTCACATTCATCCTTAAATAATAATTTTGGCATAATTGTTCTACTACTACATGAATATTTCTAGTGTCTAGAAAATTATAATCTATGTATTCATACATTTATGATAAAAGCTATTAGACAAAATTAAAAAGAAGTTAGTTGCTAGTACCCACAGGATTTGATTGTTATTTTCAAGAAAGAAGCTTCAAATTTAGATTTCTGCATTGTTCCTTGATTAATTATTTCTGTTTCTGTTCAAGTGAATGTATTTTCATATGAAGGAGGTTATATCTCATTTTAATAGTTGTCTTTCAAAACTAATGAATGCATGCATAGAAGAAGTGGAGTTAGAAAAAGAGAAGATGGCACGAATATGCCTCTAGATACGGTACTTTCACTGAAAATACTCTTTAGGGCTTGTATGAGATTATTGCAGTTCATGCCTGTTCTTAACTAGACAATAGGTACATTATCTGTTGATTTTTAAGTTGCCTTCTGATGCAATGGTGAATTCACTTCAAATTCTTTTTCCTTTTTCTTCAGGACTGAGCTTTACAGTAGAGGGTAAATCTGGCTTGGACTGGAAGCAGAGATCAATGATGTCAGTGAGATGTCAGAAGCCAAGATGGAATCTGATGTTGGACAGTAGAGTAGGAATGAGTTCCTGAGCCAAGTAGTGCAATCCTTGATCATTCTGTGCAAGCACATCAGATAGTCCTTCCTTATGTGAATTTTAAATTTTGCTTTATAAGAAAGTATTTTCCTGTGCCATTATGTCTTCTCTTTATACCACCTAGCCCACAGGATGATTACCTTTTAATTTCACTACCTAGGATTTGGAAAGACTTTCCTAGTACATGAACCATTTATATTCTGGCCAAAGCCAAGGTCTACTGCACCTATAAAAACAAATTTATACTGATCAGGCTTTAATAAATATTAAGTTGTTTTAAACTCAGACAAACAGAAGAATTGTAAATAATAATAGGTATGAAAACAGTTTTGCAACCTGTAGCCCTGTAAAAAATTGTAATGCTTCAAGTAATAAGCTTCAAGTCTTAAGCTAACTGTGCCTTAGCAAATTCTGCAAGGCAGTTGTGGTCTGTTAGGAGTACTACCAATTTGTTATGAGAACTTGTGATGTGAACTAGTGTTGCGGTCCACGGAGGGAAGGAAGGAACAGTCCACACAGAGTCAGGTAGAAACAGGTGTGGACGGTTTATTAGGGGTGCATGGGACTCTTATAGGGTTCGGTTGGAGGATTCTAGAACTTGGTTGGAGTTAAGGGCGGATCACGATGAGAAAGGAAAAGGGAAGGAGGGTTCATAAGTTTTAAGGGAAAGCTAAGGGTGGCTAGCCTTGTATGGTGGTGCTGCACTGTGCCACCAGCCAGCCTGTGGGGTTTTAGGGGTACAAGGACGAATCAGGTAGCTGTGCCAGGGTTCCCAGAACCAATCAGAACAATTGAACATACAAAAGTAATCGAATAGTAATTATTAACTATCTAATACATCTTCTATCCTAACTATAACACCAGAACAGTATAAAAACTTTAAAAAACAACAGCTCTATGGGCATGGCTAGCTGGTGGTTGTGGCAGTCTCTATTTAGCAGCAGACAGTTTCATCCATTGGTAAAAATCATCTTCTCCTGATGTCCTGGATCGGCGGCCCCTGACAGGTGCTTCTTACAGGTGCCCCCCCGCCCCCCAAACTAGAACTTGTTACATGACTTTTCTTGCTAGGATGTACAATTTGGAAAGTGTGGCATGTTTAGGTGTTTAAAATATGGGTGTATCTTGAAATCAGAGGATCTAGAACTATGAATAACCTGCTCAAGGACAATTTCTGCTCACTGAAAATATGAAACCTTCAAGAAAATGTGAAACCACAGAGCAGGGAAGGAAGAGGCAACAGGGCACTTGTTGCAGCAGCCATCTTGAGTATCCCACAGCATCTTTGCCACCACCAGAGGCATGGGGTTGAGAAGTGTCAAGAAACTCAGGCATTTTCCAAAAGGGAAGGATCCCAAACATGTTGCCCACATCAGGGTACCACATGGAAGATCTCTGGAGTCTGCTTCCTATGCTGTGGTGATGATGACGAGGGTATGGAATCTGCACTGCAGTACTGTGTGCTCACAGCTGGTGTTGCATATGGCTGCTCAGGACTGAGTGCTTTTAATGTGTAGTAATAACAACTAAAAATGAGTAGGGACTAGGCATTACATGAGGGGTGTTAACGAAAGTCAAACTGGTTAAATTTTTCTTTGGAGTTCAAACTGACCAGGTTTATCAGTATTATAAACATCATGATGATATTTATGTGTCTGATACATCCTTACAGATATATTCAGTTGCTGCCATATCAGTTTGTTTATTAAAATTATTCATTTCAGTGTTTTTAGCCCTACATGCTGCACTTTAAAACCAACGTCTGCAAGATCTTACTTCAAATCTGACCTCAGCCTTTATATTGCAAAGATAAACAAGCAAAGCCTCATCTCCCTTTTTTTCTTAGAGCTACAGGCAAATATCAAGACATCTGAATAAACTCTGATCTGAGTTAAGTTAACTGAACAGGACACAAGAAGCTATGACATGATGAATTGCCAGACATGACAGATAAAAAAGGTGAGAAGATGCCAAAAGTTTTGGTTAGCACTCCGAAGACCTTTAGGGACACCAGGATCTCGGAGGTGGTTAATGGGGAGGTGAGAAAGGGCTGAACATCACAGATAACTGGAGGGGAGCATTGCAGACCTTGGGGGAGGAACAGCCCTGAAAGATGAGCAACACCTAGACAGTCTTGTTAGTTGAACATGTAATGCTGAGATTACCTAAGTAGCAGAATAAGAAATACCAAATTTGTCTACGGATGTAGCAAGATGAGCTCAATGAAGAAAATAATTATCAATTACTATTTGGGAAAAGGCTGGAGTGCAGAAATGGTAGTGAAGAGTAAAGAAATGGGAAAAGGGGCAATAAGATATGTTGCCCCCCCGTTTGGGGATGTCCAAGGATATGTCCTGTGCTCCACTGCAGCTGGTGGAGGACAATAAAGAAAAGTAGTTCCAACCATAACACGTATTAATTCTGTCTCCATGATAAGGAGGAGCCAAGATCAATAGAACAGGGTGCTTTCCCTTGCTAACAAGGAAAAACCCAGGACAGGTGGATTGAACAACCTCATATCACACCATCAATGCCTGTTGCAGGTATGAAAAGACCAGCATCTTCCTAAACACTTTTTGACCTTTTTTCTCTGCTTCAATACCTGTCTAATATCAAAATTTTGCTAGATATTCCTTACTGAAATTCATGTTTCCTGGATATGGTAGCCTGAGATACAAATGGCATTCTAGTCATGTTTTACAATGATACTTTTCCATTGTACCTACTTGAATTTAAGTACAGACATAAGATGTTTGACTTTTCAACCAGTATTTCAGCAAAAACTAGAAAGTCAAGGGCATATTAAAATATAACATTGATTTTCCAACATCCATTACTAAGTTCACACTCATGCTCCTGTTTCTGCCATAGCACAAAAACTCTTTCAGATATGGAATTATTCAAGTAATTCTATAATTTCCCATGTCAAAAATCAAGCTACTATAAACTCATCTAGGCTTCCTTCATAACAAAAATTGCCAAAATAGGAGTAAAGCATGGAGAGAAGAGGAAATGGCTAAATTCTCCTCTATGTTTCAATTAAAGAGAATGAAGTTATTTTATGAGACTAAAGTTCTTCCTCTGAAGGACAATGAGTGTGAGAGTACATTTCCCTTGAGAAGGTCTTTATTTACAATCTGATCATATTGATCTTTCAACAAAACCCAGTTGATTTACTTTGTCTTGAAGTGGTAATTATAGTAAAAGAGGAAGAAAGTGAACACATTTACAGCTAGTGAACTGTATGATAGACTTCTTATTCCAATTGCCAGAACATGTAGAAAGGTTTATGGTAAACTTGAAGTAGTTGTTCATACTGTCACAAACAAAAAACATATATACTACCTCCTCAGAGCACACACTATGTCACTTTATTTAACATGAAAACACCATCTGGTGAATTTGTGACTCAGACAGAAAATTCAAAATTTGTTTACTCTAGTTCCTAAGTTGAACTTTTGACTGTATTGCTTGTTTGTTATTAGCATAGTATAAACCCCCACAGCCCCGACATTTGCTGAATAGGTCAGATTCTCTCTGGTTAATTTGTCATACTTCAATGAAATGCACTGAAGCTTTTCAGTGTTAGCATGCAAAACTAAGTTGCTTTTGTAATTGCACATCAGCTTGCTCCAGATTCAGTGTAAAGACAAAGCAACATCCTTTGACATATGGGGAACATTTTTTTCAGCCAAATATTTAATATTTGATATCCTCTTGGGTTAAGAGAGCTTGGTATGAGATGAAATATAAAATGTTTGCAAAAGTCTGTGAAGATCAAGGCATAGGACCAGTAAAATAAGATTTTTATTAGTTGATTTATAAAAAATTTGTTTTCCCATGCACATAAGACAGATGTCTATTCTGTATCATATGCTTTGACCCTTTCAAAGCATAAGAATCAGACTTCACTGGAGTCTTTGTATAATGCCCTAGATATACACACGGACTCTTCTCAAATCCCTTTCCTCAATATTACACATTAACTTTACTGAAATTAGATATTAATTAATTAATAAAATAAATATGTTTGTGCCTTCAAAGTCTTTAATTAGAAAAGTGAATCATCTGTTTTGTACTGTAATCAGCATGCATGCATATTTCCTCAACAGTTCACCCCACATATAAAGATGAAACTTTCGCTGCCTTTTCAGAGTCAAAAAAGCAAAATATTTTCTACCTCTCAATGCCTTTTTTTTTCCCCAACCCAGAAATGAAGCAAGACCTCATGGTAAATAGTGTAAATCAAAAAGAAAACAACTAGTAGCTTGTTTTCTGGTACATACCCCTGCAGATTCCATAAATCCTTAGAAAAACAACCGAAATAGTAATATTTTTTCTGAAGTATCTAACATTTCTGGTTGGGCTTCCTTTGAGACCAAATTTGTCTTCCCACTGAAGCACCCACTGACTCTACCTCCCTTTGTCTGAAAGGCTCGCTCTTTCTTTTCTGTGTGCCCTTCTGTCCCATGGTGTAGTTTGATGCTGACTTCCTACTGTAGAAACAGGAACAGAGCTAAGTGTGATAAGCATTGTTCTGGTTTCTAGAAAGGTTTACCTCTTCTATTATGGGACATATTAAAAATAGTCTGAAAATTTCTAATTCTATGGTAGCTGTAATGTTTCTTTAAATTAATACAGATTTTAAGGTGGTTATTCTTTGTTAGTTTAAGTGGCTCTGGCCTCATTAGAATATAATGCATTTTCAAGGTTAGTATTGTATCATGTAGGTAGTAATAATAAATAATTTTCTTGTCAGCAGGGAGTCAATGAATATTTTGGGATTCCATCTGCAGACTATTTGGCTAGCAGGAATGGACTCTGCATATACTTTGCTATTGATGTGTCTGTAAAACTCCTGTTAATTATAGTGGGGAATTATAAATGGACATCAAAGGCCAGTTTGTGAGCTCTCTGAAGCCCTGATCCTGCAAAGGCTTATAAATGTGTTTCATTTTGCACACTGTTAGTAGTACTCTTGAAATCAATGTGACTTACTATTAACTACACGCTGAGAGTTTGTAGGATTGGGGACTGCTGGTGATTTTATATAGAACTACTTAACTGGCTCCACTAAGTTTGTTTGTTGTGATTTGAATTAAAATTACAGCCAGAAAACTATGATCTGGAGGGAACATGCAGTTCTAATTTTAAATAGATTTGAGATCCCTGCATTGAGAAAAGGTTGTTAGACAGCAGAGCTGTGTGGAGTTGGGCCAGGTATACAACAAATTTAAGTTATGCAGAAGTAAAACCATATAAAAATCTTAATATAGCACTACAGAAGAAGGTCACAAAATCATTAATTGAAAACCTCTTGGTTCTTTCTTTTTTCAGGAGTAATGTAAAATTCTCTTTTTAAATTGAAACATGTTACTGAAAATTGGTAAATCTTATCCTGTGAAATGCATTCTGTGTTATACGTTTTAATGCAACAAAATTTCAGTGTAACTTATTTAGTCAGGAGAGTCAGTAAAAAGGTCAGAACTGTCCACATAAAGAATATGACCACTTCTTTGCCATCATGCTCCTGTAACAGTTTAAGCAGAATCTATTAAATAAGTACCTCTATCAGAGAGCATTGAGGGTATCAGTAGGGAAACTGTATCACTTAAGATCCCCAAGCAACCTACCTATAAGAAANAAAAAAAAAAGGAAATAAAAGAAGGAAAAGGAAAAATCAATGAAAGAAAATGTGTTGGACTGAGCAGTAATATCCTCTGCCTCCCACATTTTAAAATCAGGAACTTCAAAAAATTAAATCTCTTCTCACACTGTAAAATGCATGCAGGAGAAATCTAAGTGGCCTTCAATTTCTCACACAGTGGAGGCAAGGCGTCCCTTTGTCCTTGCTCTGTTAGTGCATCCCTGTGCTATTTGTCTTTGTCAGACCTGTGCATTTGAGTACCTGCACTCCAAAGTCCCAGTTTGGGCCATGCTCCTGTGCTAAATGGATGCGCTGTAGGATATTGACTACTGTAAGTTTGACAAGGCTGCCCTTTGACAAGGTGAAAGAGGTCATTATATTCACCTCTGGGATGCAGCCAATATAAATCTCATTCTTAAGGAGACACAATGTGTTCAGAAGCTGAGCCACAAGTCCCACAGACTCCTGGATACTGTCTAAGCAACATGGAATTTAAAAACTATTAACAAGTAGTCAGGGTCACCCAAATAGGATAGGAAACATTTTTTTAAATGTTGTTTATTGCTCTCTGTGGTATAATATCCTTTTGTAGGAAAAATACAGGAGACGTATCTTAGGGCTTTCTGTGACAAACAAGAGTTGCTGTCTGAGGGGAAATTCATGAATGCCAGAATGTCAGCCTGTCCACCACAGGGGACATGAAAACATATGCAAATGAGCAAACCTCCACAAACCACTGCATTTCTTAATCTTCTTCATCTGTCCCACCCCTTTTTATGGCTAAGTGAGTTATTGCAGCCCTAAAGCTGTAGAAATCCTATCACAGTTACCACTAGAGACAGGCTGAATCCCAATGAGTGGAAAACACTGATTAAATGACAGAACAGTCTTTTCCATTCCAGTAACTCCAGTGGTCAGGCATTGTGATAGCAAGGACTTTGAATGTCATTGAGATAAAGGAGCTTTCATACTCATTATTATTCTTTGCATATTCAGCCACAAGGTGGGCCCTGGGCTTCATGGCCTCCTTAAATGCTCTCTTCAGGCTGAATAAAATCAGGAGAATCTCACTAAAGAATCCCATATGGTGCCAAGGAACCTGGACTGCTTTCACAGACCACTGACAACTGGAGTCCTGCTACAAGGAAATAAACTTGATTCCCAAAGGACAGAGCTGACTCAAATACAGCAAAAAGTATACTGTCACTGCAGAAGCTTTGCATTGCAAAAAACTCAGAAACATAGATAAACAAGTGCTTACACAACCATGCGACCTCTGATATATTTGCCAAGCAAATACTAAAGGATCCTCTTTGCCTCCCTATTATTTATTATAGAGTATTTTTCTGCATAAGGAAAAAAGTAATTCAAACCACCTATATTGTCATCTGGATCATACCTCTCCTGTAAGCCCTCAGGAAAACCGATTGTTTTAGAGAGAGACTGCAAGTCTGTGGTTCAGATGCCTAAAATCTTCAATATATATTTATTATCAGAGATGTCTGTTACTTTGCCTTTGTGGTTATTTTGCATTTGTGGTTATTTTTGGCAAAGTATGGCACATAATCTACCTGTAATATCTCTACATTGTCTAAATAATCAGTACATAAAAGTTGTCTGAATTATATTCTGATATAAACATAGATCTGCCAATGAATTGACCTATGTGAGATCTAATATTATCCACACCACAAAATAGGACAGAGGCTCCAATGAAGCAAAAGTCCTTGGCCCTACTGAAAGAAAATGTCAGATGAATTTCAAAGATTCCTTCTAAAGCAAATTATCCTTTGAGGTGCCTTTCTTAAGAAATTGACCACAAATATTTTCTGCTAATAGAAATGAGCAAATCTCCACAAACCACTACATATTTCTCCCTTATTTCAGAGGCGCAGCTGAACTAGAAGCCTGCTGTTGGCATTCTGCATAGCAATGAATTGATGTTTGTGTGTTGCAGGATGCTGACTAGCTGTACATTTGTCAGATGTGGGAAGATATATTCTTATCTTTCGATCAATCCCTAAGAATTTTATTTTCTACATCCTTTCATTTTTATTTCCCTAATATTTCATGTGACCATCTGTCTTAACCTAAATCTCTGACATTTTTGTATGCATGGGCACTGGTAATCATTTGTAAAAAACACATATATTTAAAATGTCCTCTGTCTTTCTGCCTGTTTAGCAACTGCCTTCCCAAATGGCTCTATGCAGGCTGCTGTCAGAATATCTTTCCTCACATTGTTTAGTATTCATCTCGCTACTCATTGGTTTAATCCTCTTCACTCTCTTCTATTAAAAAGGGGATTAAGCATTTCTAAAAATAAAAATAAGTGTTCAGAAGTTTGAAAAGGTGATGCAAGTAACTGTGAGTGACTAGTAGTTTAAAGAGTTCAAACATTCTCTAATTAAATACCAGTGCCAAGGAATGCTAAATGATCCTAAGAGTCAAGCTCTTCTGGGGCTTGTAAGTACTCATTGATACAGCCAAGCTGCACACTGTGACTGGAAGGACAGTTATGTCCCTTCATTCTGACAGAAAGAAGGTTGGAAAGTTAGGAACAATTTTTGAAAAGCAACTCAGTGGTTGATGGACAGAGTTGAATGTTCAAGCCCATTCCTTCAACTTGTCAAAAATAGCCCTGTAATATATTTCTCCAAGCTTATTTACTGCTGACCCCAATGGAAACAGATATACTCAGCAGAAAATTCTGGAAAACTTCGAACTTTATCTGCCCACTACAAATTAACTTCTCTCAGACAATAATCCTTATTTCTGTCCCTGATTTTGTTCAAAACATACTTATCACCAATCCCTAGAGAAAGTGAAAGTTTAGGGTATTTTTTTCAGGCTTTAAAAGGGACTTTTGGAGATGTTGGTAGACATCGCTTCCTCCCAGCAGATATTGGAGACTAACACTGTTACACAGCTATAATTACACTCCCAAGTTCTTGTGTTACACATGCCCTTCTAACACAGGAACCCTTGTTAAACAGAGGAAAAACTGAGGCAAGAAAGGTGATGGTCTAATACATGGGCAATTTTGTCTGGTTCATGCTATTTTTACTTCAGTTATACACTTGTTTTTTTCTGCAATTTACTAATCCCTCACTGGTGTTGAAATGAAACACGTTTTCATAACCTCAAGGAAATACTTTGTGGTTTTATTTATGTTTTTACATATGTAAAAAAATAGGTAATGAAGGGTAGT
This sequence comes from Formicarius rufipectus, assembly GCA_013399695.1. NCBI lineage: Eukaryota > Metazoa > Chordata > Aves > Passeriformes > Formicariidae > Formicarius > Formicarius rufipectus. The sequence goes on along the minus strand of VXAU01003988.1, from coordinate 159,766 downwards.
TTAACTGAAAGTTAGTAATATGAAAAAAAAAACAACATACCAATGGCTCAGCATTAGAGTGTTTTTCTGATCTTTCATCCAAAGAATACAGAACTTAAGATGTGCATTTTTTTAGACACAAAGAACCCTCTCTAATGCATAATTATAATACAAAATAAGGATTACTAAAGATTATGAGAAGGTATACGACAAGAAGATGATGGCTTAGACTTCTATGCTAGTGAAGTATAAAAGTCAGTGGAAGATATCTCCTGGATTCATTGAAGACCCTTAGCTGAAGCTTAAAGAATGTGATAAGGCATCATAGGAGGTGACTTAAAACTCTGTTTCTAAAGAGAAATTATTTAAAGCTGAGTGATTTCAGAGAAGCATCAGTTAGAGACCTAACCAATAACAATGAAGTTCTAAAAAAAGGAGAATGTGAACATGAAAGAGCATGCAGATATGGTCAGTAAAAACGTTATATGAGGACATCCTAATGAGTGAGATCACTGAAAAAGCTTGGATCTGTTAGACGGAGCTTCTAAAGAAACAAGTGGTCTCTGAACAGTACTTTTTTGCAGATAAATGGCGTGAGTCAGCCAAACTGAAGCTTTCTGTTCTGGACAAAATACTTGTGATAAGATTTTGCTTAGCTGTGATTTACTGCTATCTTTTAAACATCTTAGAACATTTGTAGTCACCTCTGTTTTGTCATTAAAATAGACAAAAATCAGAAAAGATTCAGACACAGAATACTGGAGATGCAAAATTTATTTTAAGAGGAAATACTGAAAAGATTTTGATTGCCATGCTTATAGACTTGATGAAAAGATTTGTCCAAAATTTAGTGCTTTGATTAACATCTTATGTCTCTTTTTCATAACTTCAATGTATGCAATTTGTACATTCCTTAAAATATGGCATTGGGAAAATAAGTGATCCATTTTCAAATAATTTTGTAGATTTTTATCTGCATGCAGAGGTACATATAGATTTTTTGTAAATGTATATATTTAGACCCTAATCTATGTGTATATATTCAGGCTCAATTAAATATCTATGTGAATATATAAGTACTGTGCCATGATTTTAGAAGGTGAGGCTATTTTAACTAAGCTGAAACAAAAAAAAATATATATCTCATTAAGACTGTTATGCTAAAATGCTGCTAAAATTGTTGGTTATATTGATAAATTTATTTGAGAAGCATGTTTTTGTAATTAGTATGTAAAAAGAAAAAAAAGAGAGCACCAACTTTTCTTTTAAAAATTTTGATTTAAAATTATCAAGAAATACAATAATGACAAGTGATTTCTAAAATAATAGTGTGCCTTATGCAAACATCAAATGTAAAAGAATTGTAAAATAAATGACCAACCAATTTTATTTTTTTTTTCAGAAAAAAAAGTCCCACCTTTTTGATGTCATTGAACCAAAATATAAAATGACATTCATAAAACACATTTCTGTGTTTAAGGTCAAAATTTGTGGATATGAGAGGTGAAAGGGGTGAAGCCGATTGAGTTCAGCAAGGAGTGCAAGTCTCATGATAAAGATCAGAGAGCAGAAAAATATCGCAGTACTTAATGGAAGAAGTAACAGTTAGAAACTTCTAGATTTTCTTGTGCTGGTGTGACAATAAGTGTTATTTATTGGAGGACAATGGGGGAACTCTGAATGCTACTTCTATTTCAAGTCAAAACAAACAAAAAACCCCAATATTAGTACTTCTTTGAGATTAATCATAAACACAACAAAGTGCTATTTTCCTTGAATTCATGAACTGGAAAGACTGGGTAAATTAACAGAGAAATCAAATAAAAATAAGGGTGATTTAATTATTTTCCTTTCAAGTGTTTAACTCTTCCTATTGGAAAATATCTATACACCCACGTAGAAAGAAAAAACAAACAAACACAAAACAAACAAACAAACAAAAACAACAAAAACACAACAAAAACAAAACAAAGCAAAACAAACAAAAAAAAAAACAAACAAAAAACCCACAAGAACAAAACATTTAAAAATTTTGAAGCATTTTGAAAACTCAGTCATACTATTTTCATGAATCTTATCTAGCTTTTGTTAAACTGAAAGTGCCTATGCTGTGTCTGAAAACCTAACACCTATGCATCCCACATTTCACAAGATTGATCAAGAACCAGATTGCTAAAACAGTGTGACAGAAATTATGATGAGTATTTCCACTTGCATTTGAGAAACTGTTGTTTGAATCTGTACCTTAATTTTTCTACAAATCATAATATTGGTTGATGAAAATTGTTTAGTCAGAAAATGCACTGGTAACTCAGTTAATGCCATTGCCTTAGTTAATTCCAGTGTAATTTTGAAATTCCCAGTTTTGGTGAGATAATCTATACTCTTTATCTAATCTTGCGCCATCACCCTAGAAGAAACAAATTCATCAGTTGAATTGAGTCTTTTCCTGTGATAATTACAGAAAGAGTGAATTTATCCAGTGTCCTACTTGATGCCCATATTTAAGCTAGATCATGAGAACATAAATCAGAAACTGAAGTAACAGCCGTTCAGCTGACAGATCAGGTAGGAGGGAACGCTTAGTCACAGTGATTAATAGGTCTTTTCAGGAAGCACTTAGATACCATGGTGATGGGTGTTATAGCAAATCCTCACATAGTCCTTGATGACTTCATATAGCCTAATTCCTTTCTGACAGTAAAGGGAGGGTAAAAATTAGACTTCTAAATTGCCTGTTTGATATTCACATGGAAATAAACTGAACAAACTACCATGACTACAGGGGTCTAGGTTGAGATTGTCATTTTCAAGGACACTGGAAAGGACAGATTCCAATTTCCTCAGATGATTTTGAAACACTTGCTGAAGGTCTTGCAAGCTGTTATGTACAACTGCGCATAGGTAAATCCCTTCAAAATTTTTAGTAGATTATTGTGTAAGCATTAAGCTTTTATGAATTGAAGCTTAAAACAATAATAATTAAAATGACCTAATTAGAAGCCTTAGGCAAAGACTCTAAGAGGAAAATGGGGAGGGTTTCTGGCTCAAAAAGATGCCTATGCCTACAGGGAGTTCCATGTCTGGCTGCAGAATGATAGAATCACCTTGATCCCTGGTACCTATTTTAACTGTACCTTAACTTCATCAAATCAATCTTGTTATTTTTATTGAAAGAATAATTGAAGACTGCGAAAACAGTCATTACCCTGAAGGGAAGTTACAGCTGCTATTCCTCCTGGCCCTCACCAACAGGGAATGCTGCCTCTTTTCAACATTGTTGAATATGCTCAGTGCTCCAGAGACCTCCTTCCACTTCTCACTTTCCTATGGAGAGAACAACTAGTTCTAGCCATTACTCTTCAAGGTAGAATAATGGTTTCCTATACAGCACTCTTAATCATTAAACTTTTCTGGATCACCACACTGGCTAAAACAATAACTACCATTTCCACTTTGAAATTGTTTATTGTTACATTTTTAGTATGAATTTGCCTAGAAAGAAGGCCTATTAAGAAAAAAAGTACTTTCTTTAAAAAATACAGTTATTTTGAAAAGTCTATTATAGTTAATCTGATTATGAATTAGATATATATATACATATAATGATTTTTTAAAGTAATTTTTCTAAACAAATTAAAAAACTAAAAGCCTATTGGCATTTTGCCTTTTACTATTAAAAATAGATTTTTTTTTGGACACATAATATTTTTGATCTGATACTGAGCTGTAATAAATTGGCAGAGTTCCACTGATGTGAATGTAATTATGTTGATTATCACCAGCAATAGATCTAGTTTTTATGCCTCAGCTGCTCTATAAAAATTACAGTAGCAACACTTGTACAGAGAACCAACACAACCCACCAATTTTATCAGAAAGAAAAGGGAGTTGGTAAGACTTTGTGTTTACAAAAGCTTTATGCAAAATAGAGTGCAAATTTTAAGTAACTTATAATGTACATTATAATATTCCTGCCTTCTGACAGACTGTCATGGTTAAAGTAGGTTTTATATTTTATTGCCTTTTTTTTTCCAGCATTGTTTTGAAGAAACTGTTCCTTTAAGAGTGAACCCCTCACCACATAGGGGAGAGAGGGAAGGAGCACGTACCAGTAGTCTTGGCTGCTGGGGCAGAAGCGGAATTCTGTCTATCCAGGAGCAACGTCTTTTCCCCAGCATGAAAGAAATAAAACGCACTAGCCTCGTCAGTCCTACCAGCCACATGGCTCCACACACCTTGACTGCCTTTGGGGCCAGGAATCACCACCACCAAGCAAGAACAGAGCTGAACCCAGCAGAGAACACAGAAAAGCAGCCACTGCCACCTCACAGATCCCACTGCATGAATTCTTGCTGCAGAGTTCCAGCTGAGGGGAAGCTGCCTGGAGCAAACCTTGTGCTGCTCCAGGGTTTTTGTCCCACCATTTGCAGTCTCTGCAGTCCCTGCCAGCTGTTACTGTGGCCACCTGCGTCTGAAAAGGGCTGGAGAAAAGGAGTGCACCCACACTACTGCGGTGCCAGGATCCACACCAGCATCTTGCACTCATTACTTCTTTTTGGATGAAATAACCTTCCAGGTTTTTGCTTCACCCATTTCCCCATGTTTTGGTGGTGTGTTTTTTTGTTTTTGTTTTTGTTTTTGTTTTGTTTTGTTTTTTATTTGTTTGTTTGGGTTTTTGTTTGTTTGTTTGGGAATTTTTTGGTTTTTTGTTTTTTTGTTTGTTTGTTTTTTCCCTAGCTGACAAGGCTGTTAAACTGTGGGAACTTGTCTGCCACAATACTTTGTTCTCCTGGGGGAAGAGATGAGAGGGAGCACGTGTTGGCCAACATCTTGTCTGTGCATAAAGTGTGAAGAGAATAGGGATAATTACTATATATTATTAGCTTAAACCATTTTGTTTGTATTGTTACAGTTACATTTCTTTTCAGTAAACTGTCATTTTTTTCATTTATATCTCCTCGCATTTTGTCTCACTGTATTGGTGAAAGAGGGAGAGGCTTTAACAACAGGAGAGTGGGCTCATTTACTAGAGTCTTCATCCCAACATTTCTCTTGAACAGAGGCTCATTTCCAAGGGTATTTAGATGTTGGCATATGATGCTGAAGTTTGTTCTGGTGTCAGCATCAATAGTGAAGCATCAACAAAGAAAGGATCAAGTGAAAACTTCCAAAGCTCCAGAGCACCAGAGGTGTTACTGAGGGTTCACATTCTTTGCAGTGGTGACTTGTGGTCTTCTTCAGTTGGAAATTATGATCTTAATGAACTTAAAGGTCTTTTACAACCTAAATGATTTTGTGAAATAAGCAGTTGCTTATTCCACAAAGAGGACTCATAGGCTTTGTGGAATCACATATTTTCAATATATTTGTTCATTTGTTAGATACATTCCCTTCAATTTTCTATCTGTCAGTCCTTTCTGTTTTAATTTTTGGTTGGCAGGAACAGGTTTTCAAAATAGGGAATTGCTTGAGCCCTGTCTTATCCTTAGGTCTCCTCACTTCAAGAACAGTGGAACTGCTTATCACCATTGGAAAGCACAACTCTATGAGGAAAAAATCTTCATAAGGGCTGAACTTTTCAATTTCTATGAAATTATGCATTCCTTTAGCAAGAGAAACTTTCTGTTCAGCTCTTACCATGATTCAATGCCTCTGGTTAGAAAAGTTCTCTGGAGGTCATCTGTTCCAACTCTTCATCCTCAGGCTGAAACATTTATACCTTTAGCAGCCCTGAGTGTTCCCAAAATTTACAGATTATGCAGATTCTTACCACTTCCATTATCAGTCTATTTCAGTGATTTTCTATTTTTAAAGTCAGAAAGTTTTCCTAATATCACTCAAGGCTCTTGTGCTGCAATTTTAGTACACATTGTCTTGACCTGTCCTCCATACAGATAGAAAGCAGATTGTTCTGTTTCTCTTTTCAGGAGTCTTTTACATATTTCAAAAGTGGTATCATGTTTCTTTTCAGTCTCTCTGTCTAGTCTAAACAAGCACAGCTCTTTCAAACCTTCCTCACAGGTCATGTGAGTAGGTTTCTATATTACTCCTTATAATTTATGACAGGAATCTCTCTACCCATATCTTTCTTTTAGTTTGATGTCCATAAAAGACCCAGCTGAAGTTGTACTCGCAGAAGAAGAAGGAAAATATTGCTACCTATCTTTCAGGTTTGATTGCTGTATTTCACTGTGTTGATACTATACTCTTGTAACTACAAAATATCATTGATACATGCTCAGCTAATGTTCCTTAGATTAATTTTTATGGTTAGATTGTCAGCTGGATTGAGAAACATTCTAATCAAAAGGCAAAATCTTGCATTTATGTTTATTGATTTCTTTTTCTTCCTAAAGAATTACTCAATTTGACAAAATTGTCTAGATTTTGGAATCCATCATGGAATTTATGTTTACAACTTCCAAAATTATATGCTATGTCAATTTAATAAATCTTATTTCTGCTTCCATCATCTCAATTGTTGAATATTGGGTAGTACTGGATCTCTGTGGAAGCACATCCTTCCATTTTGCACTCTAAACTGCATCTGTTTTCTAGATATGGTTTCCTATCACAATCTAGAGCAGGCTATTCAAGTACCACCTTCAGGGACAAATTCAGCGAGAAACTATTTATTTCTGACAAATAATTTGGATCTTAGAAATATGTGAACCTCAGATCATAACACTATTGAGGTTGAAAGGGACCTTGGGAGGTCATCTATGCCAACCTCTTGATCAAAGCAGACAGCACAGTGAATTTAGACCTGGTTGCTTGGTTTCCACTGTCCATTTGAGTCTGGGAAACTTCCAAACACAGGGATCCCACAGCCTCTCTGGGCATTCCATCCCAATGCTTAATTATCCTCATGGAGTAGATTCCTTTCCTTATATTCCCTCAAACCTGCTTTGCCTTCAATTTATTATGAGTGTGCATTCCCCCTTCTTTCCCCCTCTTAAGGAACTTGGCTCTGTCATCTTGGTAGCCTCTTCTTTTATATTAGAAAGCTTCTCCTTTCTCTTCTTTAGGCTGAACAATCCTTGTCTCCTCACAGAATAAGTGCTCCACACTCAACCATTTTTGTAACCTTCTGCTGGACTCTTGACTCTGCTGTACTCATTCAACTTTATTATAGGATTGTAGAATCATAGAATATCCTGAGTTAGAAGGGACTCACAAGGATCATTGAAGTCCAGCTCCTGGCCCTGACAAGACTATTCCACGAATCACATGTATCTGAAAGTGTTGTCGAAATACTTCTTGAACTCTGTAAGGCCTTGTGCTGCAACCACTTCCCTGGAGAGCTGTTCCAGTGTCCAACCACTCTCTGGCTAGAATATCTTTTAATATCTTTAAGCATACACGACCTAAATCCCCCCTGGCATAGCTTCATTCCATCCCTCAGGTCCTACCACTGGTCACCAGAGAAGAAATTGATGCCTGCCTCTTCACTTTCTCTTGTGAGCAAGATGTAGACTGCAATGAGGTCTCCCCTCAGTTTCCTCTTCTCAAGGCTGCACAAAGCAAGTGACCTCAGTTACTCCCAATTTGGTTCTCCCTCTAGACCCTTCACTACTCTTCTTGTACCAAGGTCCTGAAAAATGATTGCAATGTTCATGACAGAGTCTATTAATTGCTGAGTAAAAGGCAATAGTCACTTCCCTTTTTCTACTGGCTATGCTCTTTTAGCTACAGCTCAGAATGCAATGAGCTTCTCTGCCAGGGCACAGAGTTGACTCTTATTTGGCCTACTGCCCACCATGTCCTTTTCAGCAGAACTCTTTTCTGGCAGTCAGTCCCCAGCTGATACTGCGGCAGGGGTTTAGTGTGCCTTCAGCACAAGACTTTGCAGCTGTCATTGCTTCATTTCATAAGGATCTTGTTAGGCCACTCCTCTAGCCTTTCTAGATGTCTTGCAACAGCAGCCCTGCCCTTGAGCATATCAACTGTATGCCACATCTCAAAGTTATGTACACACTTCAGAAAGACACACTTATCTAGTCCTACAGGTTGAGCATGATACATTCCCTGTTTAACCTGTGAGAAACTCTACCTACAATCAAGCTCCAGGTAGAGTATGAACCCCTAGCTTTTCAGTATGTTGATATATCCTGTTTTTCACTTGCCTAGTGGTACATTCATCTGGGCCACAAATGCCCCACTGTGGCAGATGAGATTCAAAGCCTTGCTAGTCAAAATAAGCACTGTCCACCACATCCACAGATCTAACAAACTCATCAGAGAAGTCAATCAGGTTGATCAAGCATAGGTTACCTTTGGTAAATACACATTGGATATTATAAGTCTCCAGAAATGTTTCTAAGTGACCTTGCTCCCTACAGAGCTCCCAGGGACTAGGGCAAGACTGACTGACCTGTAATTTCCTCCTTTCTTTTTAGAAAATGACTATAACCTCTGCCATTCTCCAGTTCTATTATATTATTTCTGGAAACAAAAAAACCAAAGCACTCTGAAGAAAATCAACACATTATTCAAGATCTGGTCTTTGGGGGGAAGCTGAACTTATACAGTGGCATAAAAAAGTTCTGATTGGCATAGAAAAATTCTCGCTCACTCTTGATTTGTTTTCTAACATTTTATTTACTTTTTTTGACTGTCACAGGGTTATAGTACTCATATAACTATCTGCATAATCCCAAGGATGTATTCCACTGTGTTAACAGGCTGCTCTGATTCCATCTATGAAAATCTGATTATTTTTGCTACTGTGCTTCGATTTCCATTTATCTTCTCTGGCTTCTGTTTGTCATTGGTGTCTCAGGTATTTGATTGTGTGAGACTTCTTCAGTCCTCACAGCTGTTTTTCATTTTTCCCAAATAACTTTGTTTCATTGCAAACTTTGACACCTCACTATCAATCTTTCTTTCTAGTTCTTTTAAGTTTTCATTGGTCCAAACAAAGATGTCACTAAGATTCTATTAATAATTACCATATACTGCAAAGTTGGATCTTTAATATATATATATATTTTTCCCCCCTGCTTTTTAAACAGCTATTCATTTGTATGAGAACCTTTCATTGGCCTCTCTCTTACAGAGAATAACAGAGTAAAATATATAAAAGTGGTAATTTTGAACCAAAAGCAGAGAATACTCTGCATATGGAGGGAAAAAAAACAAATGAACAAAAACCAACCAACCAACCAAACAAAATCCCCTGCACTATTTAGTTAAACAATATAAGTAACCTACTTGGAATTAAATATAGAAACTGTTCTATAAGAAATATCTTTGGATTTTGATAGATACAAATGTTCAGGTTGCTAGATTTAAATTTTATTTTGACAGAGTTCATGTTTCTGTAACTTTATTGGGTAGTACCATTTCCTGCAGATTTTCAAAGCTAATGCAGCTTCACGCTTGTCCAAAATACTGAATTCAGAGCTCCAAATATGACATTGTGATTTAGAGATAAAAGCATTATCTAATGAATCAATAACATCATCCTTTTAATAGAAGTACATGGTGAAGTAAATAGAAGTTTGGTTATTGACGTCAATTGGATTTCACATCTAAATAGCTCTTACAGGCTTCTTAGCTATGTAGCAAAAACTATGGCTGACCTTGTTTACCATGTTAGATATTATGAGATTTCAGAGCAAGGTGATACAATTTCAAATTTAAATTCAGTTACTGGATGTAGAAAAAACAAAGTGTTGCATTCAGGCAAAAAATGAATGAGCCAAACTGTAATACAGAGCATAATGATCACTTTCTCTTCTTACCTTTCATTGTTTAAGCCATGCCTTAATCTTCAGACATTATTACATTCATTTGGTCATAAAACACAGAGAATAAATTTTCTGACATTTTCTTTGTGCAGTGTCTCTTAACTATGGATATTGTTACAAGTCCATTTTCAATGCTAGCTCTAAAGTTTTAATAGAAGCATCTTCTGCAACTTACAAGTACACAACAAAACACAGAGACTGATGTTTTCAATGAAGATTTAGAGTCAATGAGTGAGAATTAATCACTGAAATTGATCATAGAATCACAGAATATTTTGAGTTGGAAGAGACCTTAAAGATCACAGAATCACAGAATATGGCCAATTGGAAGAGATCCAAAAGGGTCACTGAGTCCAGCTTTTGGACCTACACAGGACAGTCCCCAGTGGTCACACCATGTGTCTGAAAGTATCATCCAAACCCTTTTTGAATTCTGCCAGGCTTGGTGCTGTGACCACTTCCCCAGGGTGCCTGTTCCAGTGCCCAAGAACCCTGTATGTGAAGAACCTTGCTCTAATATCCAATCTAAACCTTCCCTGACAAAACTACAGGCCATTCCCTTGGGTACTGTCACTGTCTGTCCACAGAGAGATCAATGCCTGCCCCTCTTTTTCCCTCACAAGAAAGTTGTAGGCTGCAATGAGATCCATCCACAGTCTCCTTTTCTCCAGGCTGAAAAAAACCAAGTAATCTCAGATGCCTCTCATACGAAGAGTGAAGTGCCATGGAAAGGGACCTGGGAGTCCTGGTCGACATCAAGTTGAATATGAGTCAGCAGTGCCTTGTTAGCCAGTAGAGCCAACCATGTCCTTGGGAGGCATCAGGCACAGCATCGCCAGCCAGTCGAGGGAGGGCATTGTCCCACTCTGGTCTGCACTGGGATGACCTCACCTTGAATATTGTGTGCAGTTTTGGGCACTACAATATAAAAAAGATATTAAACCATTAGGGAGAATCCAAAGGAGGGCAACAAAGATGGCAAGGACCTTGAGGGGAAGCCTATAAGGAGTGGCTGAGGTCACTTGGTGTGTTCAGCCTGGAGAAGAAGAGACTGAGGGGAGGATTAATTGAGGTTACAACTTCCTCATGAGGGAAAGAGGAGGGGCAGACACTGATCACTTCTCTGAGGGGACCAGTGACAGGACCTGAGAGAATGGCCTGAAGCTTTGCTAGAGGAGGCTTAGATTTGGTACTAGGAAAATGTTCTTCACCCGGAAGGTGGCTGAGCGCCCAGGGAAGTGGTCACAGCACCAAGCCTAAATGAGTTCAAGGACCATTTGGAAAATGTTCTCAGGTACATTGTGTAATTCTTGGGACCGTACTGTATGGGGCCAGAAGCTGAACTTGATGATTTTTGTAGGTCTCTTCCAACTCAGCATATTCTGTGATTCTGTGAAAAACTCTAAGAATAAAATTAATAAATACAGCCTTTTTGTGGATAGAATCTAAACAATATTTTTTTTCTATTTTTGAGAATATTAATGCCTTGATTAAGAAGCTGTTAATTCACAAATTTTTACAGACATAGTTCTCAATTGATTTATAAGCCCCTCTTCCTATATTATATTATATTGGATAGATCTTTAAGAGCTCTGGAATTATTTCTTGGTTTGTCTATAAAGAAACATATTGTGTATGAGGAGCTGGTGGTTTATAAGCATTTTAAGCTGTCATATGCTAGCACTGCCAGAAATGGTGCTTACTGCTCACACCTGCTCTCACTTCAGCACTGTGCAATGAACCACACTGGAGAACTCATGGAGCTGAAAAATAACTATTTCCTTCTGCTCTGTAAGTTTTTATCTGAGTCGCTCTTAGTTCTTACTGCTGTGATGCACAAGGGAGTATATAATATGGAGACAGGACTAGGTAACTCAAGATGCTACTAACAGCAGTTGCAGTTTAAAAAAAAGTCAAACTTCAAATAAATATTCTTCTTTTTACTTAGTGACTTTCATTCTTTCCATTCACCTTCTGCTTTGTTTTGCAGGATTTGTTAGCTAATATAGTGCAGTAAAGTTTCCATGGTTTTCCACTATAAATTGCTCTTAATGTCTTGTATTTTCTTTAAATTAATTATATTTGGATGAAAATTTATTGGGTAAGGTAGTTTGCTGGAATCTTAAAAAAAACCCAAGGACATGTTTCCAGCCTCGATTTAGATGGAGGTGGGGAAAAGAGGCTTTGCAGCCGTGTAGTCACAGCTGCATCACAGGGTACAGGAGACAGCGCTGCTGTTGAGTATGAATGGCAAACCTGGGTACCCTAAGCGCACCTGCATCTCAGTGTAATTAGTACAGTGATCTTACTTTTAGAGAAGAATTACACCTTTTTAACTGCCTAAGAGTTAGGCGATATATATATATATCATGCTTGGAGGTGACACTGCTGCAACTGAGTTTAGATTAGGCAACTAAATTTTCAATGGTTATGTTGCATACACATTTACAGATGAAACATTAGCTAAAATCTTATTCACTAGGATCTTGACACAGGGTAAGACTTGTGCGGGGAATCATATCTCTTGAACAGATGTTGGTAGCTCTCCAGGCAGAGATGGAAATCACCATTGCAAGGGACCTTGCAACAATGTCTTCAATTAGATTGGCCAAGACTCTGTGACCCACTGTTCTCAGTTCTTGCAGTATATCTGATGCTATCCTGTGTGGCAACTCCATCATATGCAATCTCCACTGCAAGAAATTATTTCAAACTACAGACAAAACATCTCCATATTGTCTTAACTGCCTGCAAAAGACTGCCTCACTGGAGTTATCTATGTACAATTTGATCAATTTTGTAGCAGGAGCCTCCTGAGAGTCACTGAGATAGCATATTTCTCCACCCAGGTTGTTAATCAACATATTTAAGCATAGAAATTGGTCTAGGCACTGCAGGGTTTCCTGGGGGAAATCTTCAGGGCAGTCTGAAATTTCCACCAGGAGAGCTTCTGCACCAATTAGTCAAATCCTTAATTGAAAGGGTGGCTAGGAGTTCGGTCAATCACTGTCTCAAGTCAGTCTATTGTCTAAATTGCTCCATTATCTCCTCTATGCAGATGTATACATGGGGAATTTCTGGATCACCCAAGGAGTTAATGACTTGAGTGCACCAGGTGTGCACACAGGCACAGCCCTGTTATTAAGCTGCACCACAATTATAACTATAGGACAAACCTGAATTTCATACTTATTTTTATACTGAAGTTCTACACCTCTTACTTCTGCAACTAAAAGTCAGGCAACATGAAACCCAGCACTTCAGTAACTTTAGCCTGGCCTGAGAAGTAAGATTGTTATTTCTAATCATTTTTTAAACCAAAATTATTTCAAACAAGCCTTTTTTAAATAATACTTTTATGCTTTTAGTGGATGCAAATCATCTCCATAGCAAATGCAAAGTGATTAAAAATAAATAGATAACCACTAACAAATTTAAGCTATGACCTGTCTTCCTTCTGTAAGTACGGCCTGACTGAACAATGGAGAAAGACTTACACATGTGCTTTTTCTTCTTTTTAGAACACTTAATATTGTGCCTACAACCTATCACTCTGAAGAATAACAAAACCTCATCAGAATGAGTTTTACGTAGGTGATGGTTCTAATATGTTCAATGAACATATTAGAACTAACATATTAGTTAATGAACACTGATGCTGCTAACTCATGGTAAATGAAAGCCAAATAACTACATATGGCTTTTGCTGAAGGTAGCTTTAGCACCAATTGTATCTCAATTCTCCTGTCAGAACAGCTGAGCTCATCAAGGGCCACAACTCTACAGCACAATGGAAATAAACCACCAGCTGATTACACCTGGGTGTATCCAAGAAGGGAGAAAGGAGGAACAGTCAATCTATCTTGAGAAGGTAATTCCCTTGTACTTCATTTTGGGACATTGCATCTAGTGATCTCGGTCAATGGGATGTTGTTGTGTACAATCTATAGCTAAATATTATAAATTTATTTCCATTTTAGCTCCATATTTTGTCCTCTATCTTATGAAAGATCAGTACCAATGCTAAGTTTGAAAGGACTAGGAACGTGAAAACAAGACAAGTCTCCCCACTGTTAAATCACAGCTGTTGGTCTGCTTTACCCATGTCTTAGGAGTTACTACTAATACATGTTCTGGCACTTGGTGTTCCTAAATTACTTTAGGGGCTGTTTTTAACAGGTATTTCTGAAAGAAAAGCATCTTAATTGAGGTGTTGTTAATGCAGGCTTCTTAATCTCAAGACATTATTCCTCCCTGCAGAATATCAGCAATTTCTACTGACTTTAAATAGAGTCTGTTTGTGTCCTACAGGGAAGAAAAAGACCCTGGGAACATTAGCTAAAAAAGCTTTAACACAGAAAACTGTAACTGAGGTCATCTTAATTCAGCTCCTTTACACTGTGTTGGCCTCAAATGAACTAATTTGAGACCTATGACCTTAATGGAGGGATTTCTCAATTGACATTCTGTTAACTGATGCAAAATCTACCTGAGATAGCCTTAGGAAATCTATATAAGCATATGACTATACTACAGTAAATGTGAAATTTTTCTGGCTTTAGTAGAATAAGGTATTTATATAGAACTTACCTGAGCAAAGCTTCAACATTTTGGGTTTTAGTAAGTTTTTGAGAGCAAGCAAGAAAGTAATAACTAATTCTGATACAACTGGATTAAAAGATAAAATTATAAACCTTTCCTGTGCCATAAAGTTATGTAAAATCAATGGCTCTGCTTATACTATTAAATAGAAGAGATGCAGAGACTGATCCTTTCATCCAATGCCCCAGAATAGCAGTTAGAACGTGTCAAAAAAATCTGGAACTAATGCAGTCTTTACAAAAGATTGTGTAAGTATCTTTAAAAATCCAAATTAAAACCAGGGAGTCAGTCAACAAGAATAAAAATTATTAGGGCTTACGTTAAGGACTCAAACTTCCCCTCATTATTTTCCCTTATCACTTATAAGAGGCAATTAGAGTTGTGAAATTTTTGCATGCTGAAGGAGAATTCTGTTTCTAAATCAATTGGTTTGTCCCACCCAAAAAACCGCCCAAAAGCAAATTGAAAAAACAGGACAAAATCAGAAAAACAAAATAAACCAAACTCTTCAAAACAAAACCAGCAACAACAACAACAAAAGGCAAACAAAAAAATTCCAGGGAATAGAAAGCTGATAACACAAAAATCAATTCTTTGTAGTTGGTTTAAACATTACATTTCAGCTGGCAATGAGGATAGGATGGTTGCAGGTAACTATTTGGGCTTCTCAGCCAAAGTTTACCAGCTTGATTCCTCATGGGTGTGTGGTGCGGTCAACACTGGACAGACAAGTGAGTTGCAGTTCGTTCCTGGGATAGACTGTACTACCTGAGAGGAACTGAATAAGCTAGAGCAGTCCCAGAGATTGACAAGACATGATGGAAAGTGATTATCACAAGCAAAAGGAAGGAATTATGGCTGTATTTGGTCTCTGCTTTCTAGGAGTTTCTGAAACATTTTCTCTCCTTGCACAGTCAGCTGAGTCTAAGAACTTAATCTTAGTAATTCACTACTAATTTTTTAAGATTTAAAAGAGAGAAAGGAACAAATGATAAAAAACACAGGAAACTCCCAGAAAGATATATAGCAAATGCTTTAAAGTACTCATTCAAAATACATTTTCCCAATATGTGAGCAAATCAGGATTCTGTGCACGTGTAATTCTGACTTCTATCTTCACAGCAAGCCTTTGACATTTAAACACATAGTTTAAAACATTTAGACTTTATTGCATTGTCGCAGATGCTAAAACAATATAATACTTGCAATATCTAAACAGAACATCAGCCTACATGACTCCTGCATCAGGACCCAGAAGGATATACTTGCATTTTTCTGTCTGATTTCTTGTGATGTATTAGTCAATTTCTGCTTCTAGTTTAAAATTATACTTGCTTTATAAAATTATCTTTCTTATAAAGTTTCATATACTTCCATGAGTACAGTAATTTTATACTAAGAGTTAATTGCTCTTAAGAAAAATGATGAATCATGTATGTGGGTATTATTCAGAACTTCACCTGAGTTTTGAGAAATGAGTGCTTAACCGGCATTTGTCTCAGTTTGTCTCTCAGATCACACTATTTTTTTCACCTCAAGGTCTTAACATGTTTACAGTAATGGCTAATATTGTATAGGGCTTTGCATGCAACTGTTAATCCATATTTATTTTATATAGTTTCTTTTTGTATTTGCCTACTTGGGAGTATAATGGAAAATGGTATTCTCTTACTTGATAATATATTTTTGCTGCAGACTTCTGCCATGACATCCATGTCAGCAGGAGTAGATTTGATGTGATTTGAGACTGATTTAGCTGAAGGAGCAAAAACCTATCATATAGGTAGTAGTGGCAAAACCATATTTTTGTCAGCTCTCTGTAAGAAACATATGCTTTGCCAGACATAATAAAGATACATGACCACAGTAAGAGAGCTTTACTAACATGATGTAACAGTTTAACTGTACTTGGAAAGTACAGTTGTGGTTTGGGTTTGTTTGGTTTGTTTAGATTGCTTTGGTTGATTTTTTTTTTTGTTTGTTTGTTTTGGTTTTGTTTTTTAATGGCAACTTCTTGGAATCCCTTCAATGACAGAAAAATCCATGTCAACTTTTTACTTGCTTCTGCATCTGGGCATTTTCTGGAGATATCAGTTGAAAAAAAGACTTTATAAAGCCTCAGTGATTTATTACAATTTACTTTCTGGACCATTTGTCTGTTGGATCCAGTTACTTTAGTAGGTCATTTGTCAGGAATTTGGTTCTGGCAAGAAAGACTAGCCAAACAAAAGTTGACCAAACAAAAGAAAGTGCTTTGGAGAGACTCCTAAGGCAAATAACTGGTTTGGTCCACCTTTGCTCTATGTGTTTTTTTAATGAAGTTTATTCTAAATAAGATGACACACAGCCCAACAGCTATGGTGATTTGAGGAGTATAGTTTTCACTAACTTTTAGGATCTTATAGCAATTTTCTGTCAAATAAACTTTCTTTAATTTGGATCTGTATTAGAGAATCCAACACCTAGAAGATGGGTGTTCACATGACATCTAAGATAAACTTAACATAGATGTTAAGGTTCCCATTTCAACAAGCTTTTATCAAACTCCTGTTCTGTCATTGTGAGCTATAAATGGCAATGGAGGGAAGTCTCATGGCTGATACTCTAAGAAGGAGCTTTTGCTCTGGGATGCTGTGCTAGGCAAGTCCTGGGTTTCAAACAACTCCAATATGTCCCTTCAGAAATAGACAAGAAGACATTTTTATACAAAAAGAATGAGATTTTGGTAATGGGGAAACAGTACACAGGCAAAAATTTTCTTCTTAACAGATCTTATAGAAAGGTTAAAAAAATTCCCCAAACTGATGGGGAAATGGACCTAAAACTTCAGTTCAAGGAATAAACTCAATATTTACTGTATTTTTGGAGACAAGTTACAAAAAAAAAAAAAAAAAGAATACTAAATCGAAATACAAAAAGTAAATAAAAACAAGGTTCTGCTCATGCTTGAAGTGCGGTTTTGTTGTTTGTTTGTTCTTTTAAAAGAACAAACAACTTATTTTATTTTTATTAAAAATACCCATACCCAGTACTTTTGCAGAAAACTGCTTTTTCATGATCAGATTTTTAACTAACCTTATAGCAGATGTCTTTACACTTTTATTAGTTTACATGTTTTCCACTGAGACTTGTGATAATACATTCCTGATGAGATAGTACGGTTCAGATTTCCAAGTGCATTCTCTTACCTCGTTGTGGGTTGTTTTTTTCTTTTTTTCCTCATTTTTAATGACTTAGTAATGCACATATTTTATCATTATGTCATACTCTTCTCCTGTTTCTGAGATAAAACTTTCAAGAACAACTGATATTATTAGTCTAGGTATTCTGGCACTTCTTTATTTTCTTTTTATTAAACTGATGAATGTTTTTATACTCCACTTTTGCCTTGAGGTTTTTGAAAAAGTAGACATTATATTAGATTACTGAGTTACAGGAAATACATTCTGTAGTATTAGTAGGTGCCTAAGCACTCACCAATCAAAATTTTCATCTAGCTATTTTAATCTTCACTGGTATTAATTTTTATATCATTTACTTTAGTTTGCCTACAATTAGGTGCATTAGTCTTTACAATTTTTACTTTTTTTTTTTTTTTAATGCTTTGGGAAAATAATGATAACTATGGATTGATTGCCTTTGTATTTTTAAAGACCACATTTTAACTGGCAAAATTATGGTAAACAGAGAAGTGGAAGTCAACTTTGAAGTTTTCCTTTATGGGTGCTGAGGTGGAAAATTTATGTAACTTTTTCAACTGTGTGTTATATATCTTAAATGAATATTGAGTTTAAGTAACTTTTGTGTCTCAGTTAATTTATGCCTCCTGAAAGACAAGTGGATTTTTCATAAACATAGAGAAGGATTCTTAATGTTTCCTTTGTTTTCAGAACAACACCCTACACCATTTAAATTGAAACACCTTAGAAGGGCTCAGATGCTATGACTTCATCCAGCTGTTTGCACTGTCAACAAAAATTTCAGAAAATTCATTCTGTAGAAAAATCTTATCTTTGACTCACTTATTATCCATCACAAGGCTTATTTTAATCTTCCTTGTTGTCTGAAGTGCTGTTCTTCAAAACTGCAGTACTGAAGTGCTGCAGTATATCATATAGCCAAATTCTTCCTTATAGCCACGCAAGGGAGTAAGCAGACCTTTAATACATAGGTACTTGAAGTCAAACCTAACCCATGTGAACCATACAGTTGTAAAATTGATCATGAGATACTGTGTCAAGGCAGCAACTTTCACTCTATTCACTTCCAGGTAGGAACAAGTTAGAAGATGGAAGATTAGGCTGAGCAATTGTATTTCAACTATAAAGTACTCCACATTTTGAAACTGAGCATCTCTCTGATTTTAATTGTTGTAGATTCTTCACATCAATCAGAAATGTTACCATAGCTAGTGGTATAAAGTGTTTTCATTGCATGACATTCATGAAAGTAAAACAGGATATGTGTTTTTCCTTGCACAAATCAGTGGCAGTATAGAGTGAGCCAGGAGGGAAGATCTTGTGGGAAGACACACGGGACAGCTGTCAGATCTCTACTGTCATACTGTCCCTGATAACCTGTAAGAGGGAAATTCTAAGTTTTCTTCTTTTGTCAAGAACATTAACAGGAATAAATAGTAATTTATAAATTGTAACTCAGGACATGCCAGGGATTAGTTTAAGACCAGGAAAAACTATGCAAGAGTCAAGGAATCTGTGGCCTTTTCCTTTCCTCTTACTAACTATAAAATTTGTTGGAAATCTGGTTTAGGTATTGGATATTTATATAGTTAATTAATCCCTTTCCATGGTAGGTAAGATATTTTTGCCTCTGTTAATGTAGCTGTTAATGTACTGGAGCTTTCAGTCTGTTTGTACTTGCATTTACAACCATAGTGAGTAAATACTGTTTAGACTCACAGCATTTTCTTCAAGAAAATGAATACTGAGATGGGGCAACCCTGGATTTACATACAAACTGGGGAGTGAGATGCTGGAGAGCAGTGCCACTGAAGTTGAATATGAGTCAGCAGCTGAGGTCACTTGCTGTATTCAGCCTGGAGAAGAAGAGACTGAGGGGAGAACTCATAGAGATTACAACTTCCTTATGAGGGGAAGAGAAGGGGCAGGCACTGATCTCTTCTCTGAGGGGACCAGTGACAATACCTGAGGGAATGGCCTGAAGCTCTGCTAGAGGAGGCTTAGATTTGGTATTAGGAAAATGTTCTTCACCCAGAGGGTGACTGGACACTTGCACAGGCTCCCCAGAGAAGTGGTCACAGTACTGAGTCTGATAGAGTTCAAGAGCCATTTGGACAATGCTCTCAAACGTGTTATGACTCTTGGGAATGGTCCTGTGTAGGGTTAAGGGTTGGACTCAATGATCCTGATAGGTCCCTTGCAACTCAGAATATTCTGTGATTCTGTAAATTATTTCTACTTATAAAGAGACAATATTTCAGTAGCATTTTTAAAGGTCATATTATTTTTGATTAAAGATTCACTTGAAAAGAACTTGAGTGTTTGAATCACAATTTATCTCTGCATCTTTAACCTAATTAGCAGCAACTTAGCTTCAACTCATCGAGGTTTCTTCCCTTCCTGCCCACAGCAGGAATCTCTCTGAGAGTGAGTAGGCTGTTTTACAACTGAAACCTTAATTTGAGACAAACAGATGTAGTGTAAAATGAGCAAGTTGTTTTGTTTGTTTTGCTACTGGGAGAGGAAAAAAAACCCAACAGTTATGTTAACCACAGCCAATAATTTGAAATTCACTGTTAATTCACTTGTAAACACTTGCAAATCATTACCAGTTTTTATAAAGAATGACACCACAACTGTCCAGATCTCCAGAGAATGAGTTATCCTATTCTAAGAAATAATTATAGAACGAGGATTCCCTCTTCAACTATGTCACATCTGGAGGCTTATGACTGAGTTAATGTTCAAAATCTGCTTGTGCTTCCTGGCAGGAAAAATATCTCAGAAAGACAGTCTGAGCTGCAAGCACCATATACTACCGAGCATGGAATACTGGCAAGAGGAATATTTGAAATGCTTTTTTTCCTCCAGAATTTAAGTACCTACGTATAGGATGAAGGAATAAGTGTGCTAGCTCAGATAGCTTCTGAAAAATCAGATTTGTTTATAGAACAGCTACTTCTCACCTTTTTTTCAGCTATGTACTTAAGATACAAATTCAGAAAAGTGAATTTTTAGTTCATTTTTTTTCCTTGTCTCATGAGAATGCTCTGTGTGTACAGCTGAAGAAATTAAGGAAAAAAAATACACTCAGCTTTTCCTGACACTATGCAATTTGAAGATGCCTTCAGCCAATATGAAAGCACGGATTAACAAATTGCCAGGAAAGTGTTATGGTTTTTACCTTTGAAAAGTTCAGTTTTGTTTTCCTTTCATAGAATCATTCCTATATTTTATCCATTGCCTCTGGAGTATAAAGGTAAAACATATCCTACAAGCAGATTTTATGCTTAAGGAAACAGAAAAAATAAAGATTTATCAATGAACTATGTGCCGAAGAAAATATTTCACAACATTTTCACATCACATTCTAAAGGAAATTTCTATTTACAGTCAACTACTTATTTTTTCTTTGAATGTTTTATAGCAAAGTTGATGCACTGAGACATCACTCTATTGCTACATACCAATTGTATATCTCAAACCAGAATAATAAATAAATATTTATTAAGTGTTCAACTATGCACTTGACAATTTCTGATATTGCTTAACAGATTAGACCCTAAACTACCTGATCAGAATTGTCATCTCACCTGGGAGACTGACTGATTAGTAATGTGATGTGAACCCTTCATTCTTCTTATGGACATGTTCAGTTCTATGTTTTCCTTTGCAGTCACAGTCCATTCTCACGTTTTCAGCAGAATTATAGAATGGCCTTCCAACTACATTTGTTATATTTGGTAAAGTATGGATAAATTTCCCAAGCTTGTTAGAAAGGTAGTACAGGCACTGAGAAAACAGTGCATGAATGACTTGAAAGACCTATAAAATCTTAAAAAGCTGATCTTTAAAAATCAGATTACTTTCAGGATGATTCATGGGAAACCACGGTCCATCATTAACAAACTATAATATGACTTGCTCCATTATTTATATAGTTTCATTAATGTGCAGTACCCATCATGAAAGAAATGCAGAACAACCTTTAATACTTCCTCCAGAGAGATGCAAGTAAGTAACAATACCCATTATAAGTCATCTGTCTGAAACAAGTCATCATCTTCATCATCATGGCTAGATCTTCGTGAATGAAGATTTGGGAGGGTTTTACCCACGCTTGCTGCGAGCGCGCTGATGGTTCATAAGGTCAATGTGAGATAGGCAAGTCCGGTTGCAAAAGGTGCAGCAGAAAGTTTCCGTAGGTGGCACTGTCAAGGCACGGTTCTTTCTGCAGTGTCTTTTCTCCTCCAGACTGATTCTGCATGCGGTTTTCAAGGAGACAGCAGCTTTATAGATTGTGTGTCTCCACATGTCCCGATTGGAGGCCAGAGTGGACCACTGATGGTGGTCAATATGGCCAAGGCTGAGGTGTTGTGTCAGGCAGTCCTTGTATCTCCTCTTCGGGGCTCCTCTCCTGCGGCAGTCGGTGGCAAGTTCATCATAGAGCACAATCTCAGGGAGGCGGTGATCCTCCATCCTGGAGACGTGCCCTGCCCAGTGCAGCTGCGTTCTCAGCACCACGGCCTCGATACTGGTGACCTCTGCCTGTTCCAGAGCAGACACATTAGTCACATAAAAGTATTGCCCATGAGTGGAATCTGTCACCCTCTAGAGTTATCTATTTCTTTCTAATGGCTACTGAGGAAAATAAAGGCTCATTGAGTAAGAAAGTGTTTAATCTATGGAACATGAATGCCAGGCTTGTGGGAAAATCAAGCATTGGAAAAGTTAACAATGACAGGGTAAGGGGCTTCATAAAAGTTGAGATTATAGCAAGACAAAATCAAGGAATAGAATCTGAAAAAAAGTAAGACTAACTGGAAGATCACTAAGGACTGAAAGAAGTAGACTGGTTTTGATTTTATTTTTATAGAGTCATAATATTATTCTAACTAGGCCAAAGAATAATCATATGAGATAAAAGGACTGAATTTTGAAAAGGAAAGATATAGGAGATGGATTCAGAAACTGATAGTACTCTTTATCATCTGTTCATCCTTCCACTGGGATGGGTAAATAGGAGAGGTTTATTGTACAAGGACAAATAGGAACTTCCTGTTAAGTGATAGTAAACCTTCAACTAAGCTATTTCTTTCCACACTGGTAAGCAATTTTGCATAAATGATCTTCTACTCTGAAATGTAGTCCCTAGTGAAATTTGTGCAAGCTAATTATGGATTGGTGAAAAATAAGATAACAGAAGTGCTGACATAATCTTGAATAACAGCATGTTAGACTAAAATGCCTAAGTTGGATGACAACACATCTTTTGAAACTTTGCTCATCCATGTGTGCAACACTGACTTTTAAGCAAACGTAGCTGTTTTCAGCCCAGCAACGTAGCTAAAGAAATCTAATGCTACATATAATGATACAAATGTGATTAGTATGTCACACTCAGATCAGTATGCTATGCATTGCACATCGACACAGTATGAGTAGTTTCTGCACCATGAAGATTAGGGCTTAAGTAATGGAGTAAATGCAAGTGTTATCTATTTTGTACCGTTCAGGACTGCAGTAGGGGAGATTATTGGCAATATACAAGAAATTTTGTTGGGAAGTTGAGAAATGAACTAAGATCTCAGTGCCTGGTCAGTGTCTTGAACTTCTGTCATTCTATTACACTTTTTTTTTTTTTTTTTGAAGGGTGGGCGAGAGAATTTGTTTGCTTGGTGTTGGGTTTGTTTGTTTTGTTTTGGGTTGGTGTTTTTTGTTTGTTTGTTTGTTTGTTTTGTGGGGTTTGTTTTTGCTTTTCTTTTTTTTGTTTGTTTGTTTGTTTTTTGGTTTTGTTTTTTTTTTAGTTTGGTCTGTTTCTGAGGCTATCACACTCTTGTTACTCACTCATTCTTTTGTTTAAATACATTCAAATATTTTTCAGAATAAGGTAGGTCCTGAGTCTTCAAACTTTATGCAAGATCGGTAATGCTTACTTACACTGAGAAAAAACCTGAAGCTAAATTTATGAAAGGAGTATTTACTAAATTTAATTTTGCATACATCACTGGGAATGATGAAACACAGAACAAATGCCTCCTTACTCATTCATTATGATCACTCCTTAATTCACTTGGAAGTAATAAACACACTTTCTAGGGCATCTTGTCAGGGAAATTCAATTTTACCTGTGCAGATGGACATAACTTGAGTCGAGGGAGAACCACAGTTTGCTCAGAGCTGAAAGTAAGCAGTAAGAAGTGAAAGGAAGTTCTAAGCATAACAGCAAGGTATTTGATTACTTGGAAAGGATGCCTATTCCCTGTCTGTATTTTTTTAAAATGTTTTTTTCAGTTAGTTGGTTGGTTGATTGGTTTCTTTTCCCCACGTGTCTAGACTGATATGACTTCTCCTTTGGACTAGCAGAGCTTGTTATCATGCCTGCCCAGAAAGGTCGTGGATTCACCATCCCTGGATGTTTTTAAACTGAGATTGGACAAGGCACTGAGTGCCATGATCTAGTAAACTGACTGGAGGTGGACAAAGGGTTGGACTCGATGATCTCAGAGGTCTTTCCCAACCCAATCAATTCTGTGATTCTGTGAGTTTGTATGTCCTACTCTGGAAAATTTCAGTTCCATAGGAGGAGAGCCAGCAACCAGACTGACATGGTTATCATACTCTATTATAACACACAGTCACCATTAGGATGGGGTCTGTGTTTCTTGAGAGGAAAAATGAAAAGCATCCATAATAAAACATCTTCACAAAGGGCAGGAGGGTTGTTGCATGAATACACCATGATTTAAGAGCAGCAAGAGCTCTCTCTCACTTTTGTGTGTAGAGGATAGCGGTTCTATCACACAGTGGAAGAAAAAAATATTTAGTTGAACATGCTAATCATTGAACTAAAGAAGCTTTATGCCTGTAATATTAGAAGGCAGAGGAGGGATGTTTCCATTGCTATTTTCTACATGCAAATAGTGGTCTAGGAGACTTGTGGCAAAGAAAGCAGCAGTGGTTGAGTTTCCCACTCTGGAGTTAGTTCCCTACCTCTTAGTAAATGCATGTGGCCTTAAGCTTAACAATAATCCTTGCAAAGTTAAATATTTATGAAAAAGTTTCACTTTTAAAATATCATCTTCACTTTTATCACACATGTTTATACTAGATAAGAGGAAATATGTTTTCACTCAAATGGAAAAACATCAACATTCCATTTCCTGTAAAGAGAATAAATTACATGTCTTAAATATAATACACAGGAAGTTTCCAAAAGCTTCAAGATCACTTAAACAATCACCTTTCTGACACGGCTGCCAACCTTCTTTTGAATTTAAAAGAAGCTCTACTGTTTTCTGGAGCATCTAATCTTTACTGGATGAATTTCATGGAGACACATTCCAGTAGTTCAATCTCTGCTTCATTGGATTTCTTGATAAAAATAAATGAGAGACTTCCAGATCAACACTGAGGTCTTAGAATCTGACCTATTTTATTTCAAGTTAAGACAAAAAATTAAAAGAACTAGACTTTGAATCAAGGTCCCTAAATATACACCAAACAGTTGCAAAAGTATTTTGCTATAGAAATGGACATTGTAAATTTTAGGAAGTATAACAAGGTATATACTGTACTGATCCTGATATTTGCAAGATTAAAGTTGAAGACTTGCCTGATTGAACATTGGAAATAATAGTTTCAACTAACTCATTATATTAACCTCATTATAAGGTTAATCAGACACATTAATGTTTGCATGACCAGATATGTTATTAAAAATTCATTTTCATAAATGCCTTTATCATGTCTCCACTGAGATTCCACTTCTGGGTCCTATATGTAAAGAAAAACTGAAAGGGAATTTGAACATATTGTAGTTTCCATTTTGTGAACATTAGAGTAGAGGCAGCAAAGAAGACGTGAAACAGGAGAGTGTACTCACCCTTTAAAAAAAGAAATCATAAAAAATCAAAATGGAATGGCAAACTGAGTCTGTTTTCACTGCAACAGTTTTATACTGGGCCTTAGATGAAATTCCAATTATAAATAGTCACTTCTAGATAATAGTTATGTCTCGCTTTGCATAAACACCTGTTGAAAACTCATTGGAAACAGATTTTTTCCATTTATTCCTTTATAGAGTGCTATATGCTCATCCATTTAGTTAAATCTAAACAAATAATAAAATTAAAATGCTTCCAAAAACTACATTAAAAGTACCTCATTAACTCAAAATACAAAAGCAAAACTTGTTTATACCCTGTCCCACTTATTACTCAGAAAGTATAGGATAACTCATGCTCTCTTACTGTTCATATGATCTACATAGAGATATTTTTAGCACAGGAATATTGAAAGGTAAGAGTAAAAGAAAATGCTGTTGATTCACCCAGAAACAATAATAATTATTAGTTCTCTATACAAGAGTCTTGAGATAATAGCCATAATTGGACTTCTATTAAGTAAAAGTAGAATATCTGTTTACAGAAAAAGACCCAGAGGGGAAATACAGATGTACAAAAACCTTTGATTTATATACTTCTGTGACTTAGAATACCAGCCTGGGATTCTCATGACAATTTTACAGTCAGAATAATAAACAATTTTCTTCTACATCAATTGATGAATTCCAAGTAATAATTTGTTCATCTCAAGCAAGCATTCGACTTCCAGTGCCAATTTATCATTTATCCTATAAATACAGGAAATTATATTTTTTTGCTACATCATTTATAATAATAACAAAATATTTAACATATATTTGTAATCTTTCCCATAGGAAAATTTCTGAATGCATTCATCTGGATTTTCCAGGGGTTTTGATCTCTTGACAAAGATGACAGTAGTATCATCTTAAATACTGTGAAGTAGTGCTCACCTGTTCTCACACAGATGCAGACATTGTTGCAGTCCTTGTGGTAATAAAAGCTTTTATTTAAAATCCTCTAATGAGCCATTGAGGAAAGGATATGAGTAATATTTGAAATTCAGTTCATATGACCTTGACAGACAGCCAACCCAGAGCACTAGAGAGGAGCACACAGTGAAAGCAATATATATATATATATATAAAAGGATCCTTTTAAACATATCCTATTGAGACAGAGTTTTTCTTTTCCTCATTCATTCACAATGGACTTGGATTGAGGCAAAATGAGTTTCCATATCCTCACATACTGATCAGTGTACTCACCAAGCCCCCATTTTATTTAACATTGCATCTTAAGGGGATCAAGATGAATTCACTATAAGACTTTGGTATATATTCACCCACAACTCCAAGAAGTTAAAGAAATGAACATCTGAACAGGTTATACGTGTTTCAATAATCTCTTGAGTGAAGCTCTGTTTTTTCCAGCTAAACATCACTGGAATGCTTCTGGCAGCAGGTTCTAATGGCCAAAGGTCCCTTCTCTAACTCTTCACAATTGTTTCACATGGAACCTACATTACTTAACACTTTCTTGAATGGATTCCACTGTAAAGCAATGAAATGTGCTACAGGGAACTGAAGAGCAATACTGGAGCAAATTTGATTTCAGCTACCACACACCCTTTAATTGCTTCAGTGTCTGAAGTCTCTGACCATTTAATCTTTGAGGCACTAATAATGTGCCCAAATGATCGGTTACAAGTTTTTAAAAATTGCCTTGTGTACATGCATTAGGAGCTCTTGGTAGACTGTGGCTGGAAGGAGT
Organism: Formicarius rufipectus; assembly: GCA_013399695.1. Taxonomy (NCBI): domain Eukaryota; kingdom Metazoa; phylum Chordata; class Aves; order Passeriformes; family Formicariidae; genus Formicarius; species Formicarius rufipectus. The sequence goes on along the minus strand of VXAU01003988.1, from coordinate 132,589 downwards.
TGCTATAGAAACACAACCTTAACACGCTCCACTCGCTGATGGCTATAAAGAGATACAATGGTCCCTTAATAACTACTACTAATCCACATGATATTCAAAAATTGCTAGGTTTTTGCTCTCAAAATTCTCACTTGCAGTGCCAGGGGAACTTCTTCTTCCCTGCACCTTAGCCTCCCACATTTCCATTCAAACCTTCCCAGATGGAACTCTGAGTATCTACTTACCCGTGTTATTTTGTTCTGTTTTGTGAAGACAGCTGAATTCACCAGTTGTCTGCACAATATGAAGAACTCAACAAGACTAAATAAAATCAGTTTCTTTGTCAGAAAACCTGTACCACCAAATGGCAAAATAATTTGAGAGCTTCAGGTTGGAGTAATGCTTGGAAGAAATGAGCCTTTTATTTCCTGTAGCTTTTTCTGCCTGATTCAGACTGCCTGAAAACTGATGTCCCATCCATTGATACATTTCACCTACTTTCTAGAATTTCTCAACCTGGTAGGTTATTAAATGTGTCCTTTCAGCCATTCCTTATTCATCTTTAACATTCCCAACATTTAATCACCTGTGAGTGGATAGAAGTACATACACAGTACAATTAATCTCCTTTTTCAAGTGTAATTTGGATTCAGTTTGAAATTACAATCTCTGAAGTAAACTCAGTAGTTGTATCTACCCAGGACTAAAATAAAATCCAAGACAATTTGTGGAGATTACCAAGTCAAACCATCAACCAGTCATTCAGGATATAGAAGACCCCTGAATTCTAGACTATTGTCAGCCTGGAGAGAGTTTTAAATTTAATATAACATAATATCTATAATTTTTTTCCCACTGAGATTGTTTCTTGCTCTCTGAGGGGGAAAAAAAAAAAAAAAAAAAGAGAAAACAGAAAGGTCTAAAAGGTTATGCAACTGAAGCAGAATAATCAGGAAACTTGTATAGAATAAAATTATCACAACTGGATTGTCTTCCAAGGGCATTGAAACAAAGGGAAGACTTTAGTATCATTCTCTGCAGATGTTATATATCTGTTTTCCTATGCTGAGATTGCAGATGATTCTTTGAGATTACTTTAGATTACAAGCATCCTCCTTTCTAGATGTGAGCATCTACAGTGTCATTTGGGTAATATCTGGGCTAAATATCTAACGTGTTAAGAATTCCACATTCTGGATTCATTTCCTTCTTTATAAAGTTCTTAATTTTGTAACTAAGAGGAATGAATTTTTTTTGGTCTGTAAATGCTTGTGAGATTTTTCTCCTTGTCAGAATTTTCCATTTAACTGATTGTCCCGGTTTAGATTGAGATAATTTTCTTTCTATCAGCTGGTACAGGGCTGTGTGTTTGATTTAAGATGAGAATAATGTTCAGAACATGCTGATGTTTTAGTTGTTGCTAATCAGTGCTTACATGAAGTCAAGAACTTTTCAGCTTCTCACTCCACCCCACCAGCGAATAGACTGGGGAGCACAAGAAGCTGGGAGGAGACGCAAACAGAACAGCTGACCCAACTACCCAAAGGGATATTCAACACTGTATAATGTCATTTTCAGTTTGTAAACCTGGGGAAAAGCTGGATGGAGTTTGTTGCATGAGAACTGCCTGAGTATCAGTGGGCAGGTTATGAGTAATCTTGTTGTGCACAACTTGTTTTTTATATTCTTGTGTCATTATTATTCCTTTCTTTTCTATATATATGTAATGTATATATATAATGTGATAGTATATATATATAGGATAATATATAGTCTACTATATTCATAGAATCCTTTTCCCATTTATATATATATGTAGTGTGCTGTAAAACAAACAAACAAAAACCTGTACAAAATCTATGATNCCGGTTTAGATTGAGATAATTTTCTTTCTATCAGCTGGTACAGGGCTGTGTGTTTGATTTAAGATGAGAATAATGTTCAGAACATGCTGATGTTTTAGTTGTTGCTAATCAGTGCTTACATGAAGTCAAGAACTTTTCAGCTTCTCACTCCACCCCACCAGCGAATAGACTGGGGAGCACAAGAAGCTGGGAGGAGACGCAAACAGAACAGCTGACCCAACTACCCAAAGGGATATTCAACACTGTATAATGTCATTTTCAGTTTGTAAACCTGGGGAAAAGCTGGATGGAGTTTGTTGCATGAGAACTGCCTGAGTATCAGTGGGCAGGTTATGAGTAATCTTGTTGTGCACAACTTGTTTTTTATATTCTTGTGTCATTATTATTCCTTTCTTTTCTATATATATGTAATGTATATATATAATGTGATAGTATATATATATAGGATAATATATAGTCTACTATATTCATAGAATCCTTTTCCCATTTATATATATATGTAGTGTGCTGTAAAACAAACAAACAAAAACCTGTACAAAATCTATGATTGTGTCCTGGTTCTGGCCAGGACAGGGTTGGTTTTTTGCAGTAGCCAGGAGCAGGCATGGCTGTGCCCCAGAGATTATTCTATACCACCTCACATCGTATGAGGGGAAAGGAGTCTCTGCTGGGGAGAAGGAGTTTCTTCTGGTCAAGCAAGCAGCAATGGAGTAATGCTGGTCCCGAGCTGGACGGAGTGGTCAGGCTGACGTAGTTGCGGTCAGGTTGAGCTCTGCTGAGCATTTTTGCATGTGAATCACTCTCTTTTGTACCCTTTTGTTATTAATATTATTTCTGTTACTTTTCATTTTCTTATCTCATTGCTGTTTCCAGTAAGTTATTATTATCTCAACCCATGATCTTTACCTTTGTTCCTTCAATTCTCCTCCTCCATTCCACCACAGAGGGGGAGAGGGATGTGAAGGGGGAACAAATGAATAGCACATTGTTTGGAGAGTCTCAGTGGGAGCACTAATTTGGAGACTACCATTCCTAAAACATGGATGGCTGGCAAAAGTTATTCAGAAAAAAAACTTTTCCATAGAACTGTGATCATATAAATTTTTGACAGGAGGAAAATACAAAGTTATTTTTTTATTTTGTTTTCCATTTCAACTGTGAAAACAGCGAAGTTGTTTGGATTTTATTGGTATTTTATCCTATTTTCTAACATGGCTACTGTTATAGAAAAATCAACTTTACTTTTCAGATTTAAAAATAAATGTTTTAACAGTTATTGAAAGGTTTTATTTTCTGGAGGTAATATCTGTTTCTATAGAAATGGAATAACATCTCTTAATAGTACCAGAACACTGTTATCATAAAAAAGAGAAAGAATAGAAAAGAGGGGGGAAAAAATCCAGGTTTAGTAAGTTAAAATACTTAAATCCCTCTGGTCTGTGCTCTTTATATACAATGAGAATGGATTGCAAGCACCCAAAATGTTCCATGAGGACAGTTTCATTTATTTATAAAGAGGGCCCACCTTACCTGATCTGATTAGTCTGAAAAACAGGTTGAATGACAGCTTCTTTAATATCACATCATCTCACCTTATTAAAATGAGACACATACAAGTGTGGTGTTAAAAAATGCTCATAGTTTTTCTATGAACTCTGCATAAGGTCATTTATATAGTATTAATAGCAGCTGAGAAATTCATTTTCTTCAAAATTTAGGATAGGGATAAGCCCTACTGCATCATCTTATGCTATCAGGAAGCTGTCTCTGGTCTGATGTACCAAAAAATCACCACCTATCCTCCTCTACTTCTGTGCTTTATTTCCAATATCAGAGATGTTTTGGTAGCACAAGGACTCCCCATGTAGTGTGAGTACACAGTCCCCACTTTCTGTCACTCTGAACCATTGCTTACGTATTCACCCTATGAACTGGTTGATGCCATATTTAAAAGTAGTGCCAGTTTTAGAAATTCTCACGGTAAAGTTGCTGGCTTTCTAATGTTCTCTGTATTTGCTTGAGGGGAACTAATGTTTTACTAGCAGATTAGCCATTCCTATGGCAAATACAAATGCAACTCTTTTCCTTGTTTTTTCTTTTTATGCTTCTTGCAATTTAAAAAGATACCATGGTAACATGTCAAGTTTCACTTCAGACACCAAATTCATAATAATAATAATAATAAAAACAAACAAACAAAAAACCCAATCATGTAAAGAAAAAATTTCTTCTCAGTTTGGCTTTGCCAATGCTTAGACCTGAAACAGTGAACATGTCTACAAATTCATTGTTTATAGGATGGAAACTGAAAATTTAAAACAGTCAGCATTTCACCTCTGGTATGCCATAGGCACAGCGGCTTGAAGCAATTCTGAGGTTAAATGATACTCTGACAGTGCAATGGCAGCTGACTGTGTATGATCTCTAAATTAGTAATCCTGTTAAGTAATCTGAGAGGTTTTGACTTTAATCAGAAATAGAAATGATTAAAAAAAAAAAAAAGAAGAAACAAAGAAAAAAACCCCCACAAAAATCCTCAACAAAATCACATTGCTTAATTTTATATCAATAAAATTATTCTGTGCTTTTTAATGAATGAAAAAATATCAGTTATTATGTCTGCAATCATTACATGATTTTGAAGGTTAATTGGTAATAAAATCTGAAATGTCCAAGCTGTTACAATCACAACTATTATATGATTTTTAGAATAAAGATCACATAACTATTGAACTATAACAGACCTCCCAGTTTTTATGAAATATGTCTCACGAGGCCTGTTAATCTCTTCTGGGCCATCTGTCCTATTTGTCTCAGAGAAGATAAAGACTTTTGGGATCAGGGAGAAAGTAGGGCAATGCATTCTGGGGCATAACTTAGGTAGAAGTATCCAGGAAGGGCTGTTAAATAAGGATCATTTAACAGGGCACATGAATGACTAAAGGACAGGCTAGAAGACTCCTAAAAGTGCAATTCTTTACACAGAATTTTACCACAGCTTGCTGAAGTTAATAAGAGATAGAAAAATTACAGTGGTTGAAGTTGGATTCCCCACACTTTATCCAAAATTACTTCTCTCATCTTCATATTTATCTTCAGCTCATTGTGGATTTTGTCTTATAAATGAAAAAAAAATTCTTTTTATGCAAGTATATACTGAAAAATGGCAGTACAATTTAAAGAGACTGTTAGTCTCTATTGCTGAACCTCTGCCAGCAAAAGAGATTTTTGTTCTTATTTCTTTTTTTTTTTCTACCTGATTTTGTTGTTGTTGTGTTGTTTTTTATTTTGTTTTGTTTGTGTGTTTGTTTGTTTTTGATTTTGTTTGTTTGTCTGTTTGGGTTTTTTTGGTACTGCAAGGTGTATTCATGGCATAAAAATTTGAACAACCACTAAAGAAAGCAGCAATTTTTAATAAACCATAGTATAATGATAACAAAATTTACTAAAGTCTAGCAATCATAGTCAGTTCATATTGCCCTGGCAGAATAAGGTGCTAAGACTGCAGCCACCCCTAGAAGCAGGTGCCAGAAAGGCTCCAGCAAGCTCAGCTCTCACCAGTGTTGCCCCTTGGTGCTATGCCATATCCACACGCTCTTCAGGGTTAATCCTCACACTTCTTGTCTCCACTACCAGAATGGTTTGCTGTTGATTTATCAATCTAACCCTGGGAAGAAGTACACAGACACTACTCTTTAATTGGGACTATTTTGGAACAGCTCAAGATATTTTAATGGTCTTTTAGATGTCAGTAGGGAACCACACTTTTTATCAGGTTCAACTATTCAAAAATGAGCAACCTTTTCAGAGCCTGTCAGTAACTGAGTTTAGACTGCTGTATGTGCATTTCTTTCCCTTTGAATGCTCTATCTCTCTGCAAGCAATATTGTCCAACAAGGGAAAAGGACTTTTTATTATTTCAACTGTAAACATCAAAAGTTGGCTCTCATCTTTTCCTCTTCAACTTAGTACAAAAAACCAACTAGTCACAGATTCACAGAGCAAGAACTGCCTTAAACAGAATACAAAAGACTCAGAATAACCAAAGGTGTAAAAAATCTGAGCTTCAGATGTGGCTTCCTGATAAAAACACTGTTATGTTAAGCCACTGGGTTGACTAGAGTAAAATCACATACTGAACTTTGTTTTTAAGCACAACATTTCAGAGGCTGAATTTCAGACTTCAGCTTTCCTAATCTGTAAAACCTCTATGTACAACATAGTTAAAACATTATTTTGAATTTAATTTGTTGAAATCTCTACTGCTTTTAGTATGTGCCCTGTAATACAGTGCAATTCTATAAACAATATTTATATATATTTGATTAGAAATAATTCACACAGGCAACCAGTCTCAAAACTACCAGGTATACTGATAGCAGAGCTCTCAATATAATATTCCCAAAACAGTATGCCTCATATCATCTCAGCAGTACAACTATATGAGCAGAGAAGTACATTTTTGGTGTGTAAAGACATGGTGCTTCATGCAAACATAGGTATATTTGGTTTTTACTCTTAGAACTGAACACTTTCGAACTAGTAAGTAAATGCAATGGAAAGATTCCCACTGATAAGAGGTCACTTTGACTAGAAGAAAAGTAATCCAATCACTGAAAAGCCCTAGATATTTTATAAAGTTGCTTTGTCTTGTTGAAGTGCCACGTATAAGATAAATCAGTGTAACAGGCCCATCCTGTGCTCTCATCTCACATCAAATGCAAAATACTATTTCCCCAAAAGCCCCAAGTTTTCGTGTCTTTTTTTTCCCTTTTAAATTACGTGTTTTATTTCGCATTTGCAATGGTTAGATATCTACATGAACTCAGATAAAGCACCTATCTAACATGTGATAAGTCAATTTGATGTCTTCATCTGTGTATCTTGTGCTGATATGCATATAAGAATTATTCACATTCTTATGTTTTAAGTGGCTTTACAGAGGTACACTTGCCATTTCTTAAGTTATTCTTGTAATATATATTCTCTTTTGCATGACTTTTTAGTTATGATTATGATTTTGTGTGTGGGGCCCCAGCTGGACTGGGGTCTTTGTAAAACAGCTGGAATTGAAGAAGGAACTGTATTACTGCAGTCAGGTGTCGAGCACGGTACAGGAAGACGGTGACACAGAATGGGTTTCCTGTATAAAGTGCTGAGTCATGGTTGTTTGACATGCGCACTAACAATGTCCAATTGAGAATTATTTATGTTACTAAAGGTCAATGGGTCACTGACATGTGTAAGTGATAAAATGTATATAAATCGCAGTCTTCTGTTCAATAGAGGATTCTGGATTCTGTTTTGGAAGAAACTTTATTGTGTGACCAACTCCGACTGCGACAATTTTGCTTTTCCTGTGACCTCATCATCTGGAAAACTGATAGAATTACCACCAGATCAGAGACCAGCCAAGTTTCTGATACTAAGAATGCCATTAAAAGGAGAAGGAAATGTAGAAGGGAGGTCCTTTATCTAATGCAATAATTCTATGACAGATTGGAAGGAGCTGAGGGCCCCTCATGCCAGAGATGTCTCTCCAGGGTGATGATTCCCTTCTACCACACTACAGCCCACTACTTTACTCACATTCATTCCCTATAATCTACAGTGTCCTAGGCAAACTCCTGAGATACCAGTCAAGGATCTGGAGTCAACACTTGGTGATTCTGTTTCTGTCTGTCCTTGCTCTAATAAATGTGGTAATTAGCTTAGAGATGAAAGGAGGCTATAGTGTATTCTAAGGTCAAAAGAGACTAGATGACAGTGTTGATGGCTGAGCTTCCAATTCTCTTGGAAACAGTCAGTGCACTTTAATTCAGCTAAGGCTTATTTAAAGATGATCTGGCAGCATTTGAGGACTAAAATGAATTTTCCATGGGTGTCAGCCTGCTTTGAATGCATTCACATTCTTCAGGTCACTACTGGTGGCACTGTCACCAACAATTGTCAGTTCTCATGCTCTTGGACTTCCTGTCACCAAGCAGGAAAAAAAGTGTCAGCCTTATTTAAGATGAGGATGACCAGATTTCTAAGCACAAGTGTCATGGAATAATATTTTTATATGTTAAAATTTCATGATCTTGGCATATTCTTGGCATCTTCTGGAGTAACTGGACAAGAATGTGTTTTGTCAAGGACTGTTGCACAGCATGGTATTCTATTTGGAGGCCATAATGACTTCTGGAGGACTGTAGACTACTGCAGTACCAGTCAGCGGTAGGCAAGGGGTAAGGTATTCCCAAGGACATGAGATTATCTCAAGGAGTGTGTCCGTATAGCCTGATGGACTGCGTCTCACTTAGGCAGCTTCTAGATGATGCTGACTTGTACTGGGATTAGATATTTAGAAGAGATATGATTTCATGCCCTGCCTTGGTCTACTCATTATGGAGAGGATGAACATGCCTTTGCTCAGAGGAAAGTTGGCCAGCCTCAGTTGCTTGTGGCATACCTGAAGGACTTCACTATCCCAGTGTGTTCAGACTGTACCCAAAAGCAGAGGAACACAGTCTCACGTTTGAAGGTCAGACTTTCGGTGTGTCTCCATTCATAATAGAGAACATATCCTGCCCCAGCTTGTGTTGCAGGCGTGACTGCAGTGTCACGTTTGTGTCATTTGGTGGCAGAGAGGAAAAGGCGAGGTCTTCCCCTGGTGCTCTGACCCACGTGGGTTCCCAGGATTGCTCAACAACCTGACATTATTGCTTTTCTGTTTGCTGTTTTTTTTCTTTAATGTTAATCTGAAATGGGCGGCGGGCGTTGGCCAAATGGTGTAAGTCGCCGCCTCTGGAACCGGTTCCTCCTCTGAGGACACCGGTTTGAATCCCGAGGAACTCGCTGTCACCGTCTGAGCGTGCTTGGCTGTGGCAAAATGAACCTCAGGAGTAAAGGGGTGGGGCCAGTTCCGCGCACACTGTGCCTCACCTAAAAAATCCATTGCGCAGGCTTATCCCAAAATCTTCGTTAGCGAAGTCTAGCCAACAACAACAACAGAGAACATATATGGCATCTGCAAGGCTCCCAACCCCTTATGAGCTTCCTACAGCCACCTACCTGTAGGATCAGTGTGATGCCAGTAGTTGTGCTGAATTGTGTGTGTGCACGCCTACCAGCAAGGGACTGTAGGAGGATAATGCGGTATGTAAGAAAAATCAGATGCAAACATTAAGGCCTCAAAGCATTCTTACAACTGTTTTTAGATTGCAGTGTAGTTGAGACTTAAAAGCCTTTTTTTTTTTTATCTTTAGTAGCATTTAGATACTACTGTTTCCATAGCATTCAGAATGAGGCCCACACATACTTTAAATACTTTAATGCCTTCATGAATTCTGGCTGTATTATAGATATTTAAGAACCTTACAGCTAATGATTATTTTTAAATAATATTTTAAGGATTAAGTAGAGAAGAACTTGTGATTCTGCTCTCCTTTGTCTCGAAATTCTGTACTAGCACGAAAAATAGATTGTGTTCATTCCTACAGGAAGCAACCTCAATCCTTGCTAAGAGGAATAAAGTTATGCAATTAAAAAAGGTTATAATTTCTCCAGCTTGTGTGGAAAAACAATATGTAGAACACAACTATTCCACATTTGTGTGCAAAAAACCCCCAAAAACTCCCACATGGTGGCAAAGACAGCAAGATACCCATCCCTTCTATTGCACAAAGAGATCTGGAGAGCAGCATAAAACTCAGCTTTCCCAGAACTTCCACTTGGCTCTTTTCCTACCTTCCCTGAAAGTGAGACACTTATAAAATTATATCAGTGGATCTCTGTCAGTCACAATCCCTTGTGATCCCTCCTCAGTTCTGAGGAATGATTAAAATAACCCCAGGGGAGTTAAAGCTGCAGTGAAAGAACTGTGTGATTACTGTGTACAACAAAGCATTTTAAACTGGATGCATGACAGATAAAATAACTATTCCATAAGAGCAGCAACATGGTCCAAAATCAGGAGAATGTACATTTCAGTTGTGCTGCAAAGCATAAGCTAAATTATGCACTGCACTAATTCTTACAAGGTCTTTTTGCCATGCATGAAAATCAGGCAAAGTTATCAGACTATTTTAGTCTTTAAAATAGTCTATTATTTAGATTAGTCTATTTTTTTAAAAAATATTTTTCTTTTTATAATCTTGCCTTATCTTGCTCCCTTAAAACAGTTTCTGGATGCACTGGCTTCAGATATCAAAAAATGTTAGATGCCAACAATGTTCTTATACAATGAGAGATCTAATTTCACCAGTTCTGCTGTCTGCAGTGAATTTTTTTCACACAGCTCTAGATGGCAGTGCTGATAAACAGCTAGTACATTTAGCAGGGATAGATTTTACTTGGAGAATTGCTACAATTGATTCTGAATCTTAACCTTTCCTCCACTTACCCTGTTTCCCTCTCTACCACCTGCAGCCCTATAAACAGAAAAGACTTGCATGATGGAAGCCATCTGTACAGTAACTCATTTCATCAGAGTGCTGAAGAGCTGTTCTGCTCAAGTGTTATCAATGTCTTCCAACTCACTGTGTATTTTTCTTATTGCTAAAAACAATCCCAAGCATTCTCTTTGGCAGATTAGAAAGGAATTCAAGTAGCAGATGTTCAAATCTCTTTTTATTTTTTGCATATTGAATCTCCATAAGGATACCAAGATCTGTTTCTTGGTCTTTGTGCTAAGTGTAGCAGTTTAATCATTTCTGCTCTATAGACAGCAACTATGATATAAGAAAATGACTGGGAATATATTATCTGAAACTTATGTACATTTTTTTAATAGTGTCATGGGTTTCTGTAGCTGAATTTTAGTAGAAGGGGGGGCTTCCAGGATGGTTTCTGTTAGAAGCTGCTAGAAGTTTCTCCTGTCCTGTAGAGCCAATGACAGCCAGGTCCAGGAGGGACTTCCTGCTGGTGGACAGAGTTGAACCAATTAAGAATCATAGTTATGCCTCTGTGATAACATATTGAAGAATTAGGATTGTTGCGCGGTTAAAATTCCAGCCATGAGATAACAACACAGAGACCAAGGTGGGAGCAGGAGGAGGCGAAGGAGGAACCCCACGCTGGAGCAGAGTTGGGGATAAGGACTGAAAGCTATTCCCCCCCCACACTCCCTGAAGCCCGTGAAGATTTTTTGGGGTGCGGAGACCACCCTGCAGCCCCTGGAGGAGCAGGTGGATGCCTGAAGGAGCTGTTGCCGTGTGGGAGGCCCAGGATGGAGCAAGATCCTGGAAGAGACTTGTGGCCATGACTCGTGGAGAAGGAGATCCACCTGAAGCAGGTTTTTTCCCCCAGTAGAAGTGCTGCCCGTGGGTTAGACTCATGTTGGAGAGGTCTACTGAGGACTGTCTCCCATGGGAGGGACCCCATGGGAGCAGGGGAAGGACTGAGAGCTGCGGCCCCCCTGCAGACCTTGGTGAAGACCGTGGTGGAGAAGGTTGTCCCCGTGCAGCCCACAGAGGACTACTGGGGTGCAGAGACCAAACTGCACCCCACGGAGAGACCCACAGGATAAGACCAATGGCAGCAACAACAACTGCTTGCAAAAATCCCATTCCCTACCCTCTTGAACTGCTGGAGGGAGGGAGGAGTGGGAGGAGAGGGGTGTTCTTGAGACTGATTTATTTCTTACTTTTTAGTTTTATTACTTTTAGTTTTAGTTCTTATCTTGTTAGTAATAAATTTAAGTACTTAGCTACTCTGAGTTTGTTTTGCCATTATCTCTCAGCTGTTTTTTGCCTTTTCTCCTTTTCCCTTTTCCTCTGGGAAAGGGAGGGTCTGGAGGTTTGGGTGGACACCAGGTGAAAACCGCCACATTTAGCCACCATGGGAAATGTCTGTCTTTCATTCCTATGCTTTCCCCACAAATAATATATATCATGTCAAAGACAATATCTGCATACATTTTTACAGGTCCCTGCAGCACAAACTTCCTTCAATCAAAACACTCCCTAATGTACTACAAATAGAAATATCTACCTGACATTCCTCAGTATAAATTCAGCATACAAAGTTGTCCCCTGAAGATATGACTGAAGTTTACTGATGAGATAAAATCTATCGGATTAGTTGAACTGCAAATCCTTTTGATAGCATACTTATTCTCTTGTACATGTTGATGCATACTTAAAAATTTCTCATTATAATTTATAGAATCACAGAATATACTGAGTTGGAAGGGACCCATCAGGATCATTGAATCCAACTCTGGACCCTATGCATGACACCCCAAGAATCACACCATGTGCCTGAAGGCTTTGTTCAAGTTCTTCTTGAACTCTGAAAGTCTTGGTGTGGTGACCACTTCCCTGATGAGTCTTTTGCAGTGTTCATCTCCCCTCTAGATGAAAAATCTTTACTTGATATCTGACCTAAATTACCCTGACACAGCTTCATGCCATTTACTTGAGTCCTGTCACTGGTTACAAGAGTGAAAAGATCACAATCTACCCTCGTGAGGAAGTTGTAGACTGCAATGAGGTCTCTCCTCAGTCTTCTCTTCTCCAGGCTGAACAAACCAAGTGACCTCAGATGCTCCTCATATGGCTTTCCCTCTAGACCTTTCACCATTCTCATGGCCCTCCTTTGGACACTCTTATCACATGAATGGTGATAGATTTTGTCTGTTTGTAGTCCCAAGGAAGTTGAAACCCTGGTGTCCAGCAGTCTGTTGATGTCTCATAATGAGACCCATCCCCTGTAGATTCACAAGGTCAGAGGGTACCTCGACCACCCTTGTTAGGGAGACTCAACAGAGCAAATCCTTCAGCAGATCCTGCCAAGCTGTTAGCTGCTGCCAGCAACTGCAAACTTCAGCAGTTTATGGAATAACACTATTAATACAAATTGCGACAGATTAATAAGATTTGAAGGTTGTCGGTGATAGTGTCTACTGAAAAAATATGTTTTAAGCAATCTACTGACACATGTATTAAGAAAGCACATGTTCTGACACAAAACAATTTAATAATATGTTATGGGGTAAGCACAAGCAAAAGCTCTAGCCCTAAAAGCAGCATTTAATGTGCATATAACGTGTCTATTTCTCACCCAAGGAGACACTGTGTCGGGAGAAAAGGTGGATTCAACTCTCTGACTGAACCCAGCAGTTTTGGTGGTCTTGTCCTACCTTCCTTCTCTCCCCAACTTACTTTTATACTATTTTGTTTATGTTTGGGTGGAGTTTGAGTGCCTCTAGTCATAAATACCTTTTATTTCTGATTGGTGTGCCTAATGGGAGGAGGGAGATGGTTGTGGCTTGGCACTTGAGAAGGGGGTTTGATGTTGTTGTGAGCTTTAGCAGCATAACATCCCTATTCTCCCTTGTCAGACAGATACTGTACAATCTCAGTACCACAATGTTATCCCATTCTGCTGGGATTAGAATGGAGGGGGGCCACACAGTCTCCACTTTGTTCCACACTCCATTCTGTTTCTCTGAGCAGATGTTTATTGTTATACTGGGGAACATTTCGACCTCAGTCTATTCAGGGAGTTGAAGCTGCTTTTTACCCTAAAATTCTGAATCCCCTATAGTTTTAAATCTATACGTCATGCCACAACAAGAATGCCTGCATATTTTTCTGTGCCAGCTTGTTCCAGCACTCCAATGTATTCTTGGACAGCTTTAATTTGCTTGTACAAAAATAACCTAAATTTTCAATTGTTTACTTCTCCAAAGAAATAAATCATTGCACTCAGGCCATAAGCTAATGAAAAGTCAGAAGTACTGCAGTTACAGGATACAGACAACAACAACAAAAATACAAAGTATGGCATTGGAACACATACATGTGAAGCTGATGAATGGTCCAGAGCATGAGTCTCTTGAGGAGTGGTTAAGAGAGCTGAGGTTCTTTAGTCTGGAGAAAAGGAGGCTCAGGGACGACTTTATCACTGTCCACAACTACCTGAAAGGAGGTTTTATCTAGATGGGAGTTGGCCTCTTCTCCCACGAAACAAATGACTAGACAAGAGGAAATGGCCTCAAGTTGCATCAGGAAAGGTTTACATTAGATACTAGGAAAAACTTCTTCACTGAAAGGGTGGTCAGGCATTATCATAGGCTTCCCAGGGAAGTGGTGGGATTGCCATCCATGGAAGTGTTCGAAAGGCATGCAGATGTGGCTCTTGGGTACTCAGTTGGACTTGATGACCTTACAAGACTTTTTCAAATTAAATGATTCTACGATTCTGTGATACCTTGTCACTCTAAGGAAGTCTTACTGAAACATAAGGAATATTTTGGATTTTACTGAAAGGGTTTCAAATTTATCATGCCAATCAAGATTATGCCAATCAAGATTATACCAATCAAATAAAATATTCCTTGAGCACAATACTTCACAGAAAAATCTCTACATTTTGTGAGAGAAAGTTGGAAATCTTGGATGTCTATGACATGATGGTACAAGAAACATATAATACTTGTGAATCTTGATTTATTAGCATTAAAATTGCCATTAAATTAACATTTCAAAAAAAGTATAGAAATCATTTTATTGTTTACAGTCTTTAAGATCTTAAAGGAAATATCCCAACATAACTGAAAATCATTATATTTGTTTTCAATTGCCTTGTAGACTTAACCTATAGCTCCAACACCATATCAAAGCATAAAGGAAGATAATTTGCTGATGCACTTGAAATCTTACTAGATCCATATGCTTCAGAGCCTTCTCAGTTAAAGGCTATTTACCTAAGTTTCTGATCCGGTTTCTTGAAGGGAATTATTCTATAGCATGTCACTAGTCCTACACCAAGTTGTCTGATAACCATGTGTAATGATGGCTACAAATGCAGGTACTATTTTAACTAAATCTGCCCAAGAGAAAAGCATAGATGCATATCTTCAGAGTTCAAGAATAGACCTTATTGCAACATGAAACTGCATTTTCTACTCATAAATAGTGCAATGAAACTAGTACAAAATACAGTGAAACTAGTACATAGTACAAGATTGTGATGTGTGCTACTCCAGTCTGCTGGAAGTACTATCAGTAGATAAAAGTCACCCTAACTTCTGTGATATTGAACTCATAAAAGTGATCTCAGATGCATTTCATTACTATTGACTAGAAAGCTAATAAATTTTTAATAACTATTCAAAGCTATTCTTAACTAAAGAACAAACACTTCCTATCTGAAGAAAAGAAGGATATTGCTTTCTCTCTTTCAAGATATTTCTGCAGTCAGTTCTGAAGTTAGTCAATTTGTGATGTCTTTTTAAACTTAAAACATTGTAGATATCCATCATTTTTGATGAAGATTCAGTTGGGAAATATTCTGCGAGTCAATAGGGACTGAAAGGAAACTATTTTAGTTCTGGAAATGTAATGTCTAAAATAATGTTTTAAAATGAAATATTTATAATAGAGATCATACACTTTGTAAGATTGCACAGTCATGCTCTGAAATTATTCTTCTCCTCATAAGTTTGCAAAAGCTGTGGAAAAGCTTGACTTTCAGTATAAAGGTAAAAAACCCACAGCAGAGTGCTACAAATATCCACATATATCCAAGAAGATGCCTTGAAAGTTTTTTTATTTTTTGCTTCAATCACTGTACAAATGACTCTTCCTGGTTAGTATCTAGTCACTGGGAATATAAACAAGTAGCTGTTCCAGTAAACAACAGTAAGATAATTCTCGTGCTAGATTTCATTAATAAGGCACACAATTCCTCTTAGATACATGTAATTATAACTAAAAGATACTATACCATGTGTTTGTGTGAAACAGGCATATTAAAAGGCCACATTAAATATCTAAAATTATGACAATCATCAATTCCTTTGGCAGCTTTTTTGCAATTTCTTAATCTTAGTTTATCAGCTAAAGATTTTCTTAAATCAAGCTAAAATTTTCCGGTTAGAGAGAATGCTCGTTCCTTCTTATTCTGCCCTTGTTGGCTAATGAGAATAATTGGTCCCCATCCTCTTATAACATTCCTTTATGTATTTCTAGGCAGTTATCATGGCTCCCCAGTGGTCATTATGTTTGAATATTGAACATCTGCTCAAGAGTTTATTGATGCTGCAGATAGTACCGTATCTACTGGGAGTAATAGCACGTTGCACTATGTAGCCATTCTCGGAGCTCTACCTGCAGGAAGGTCACTCAGTAGTAAATCAGAAAAACCTACCAAATGAAAAGTGCTTACCATAAACTCAAAGAAAGTATCTTTTTCTTTACATTTCAGTGAATTAGGCTTTTGCAAAGCCAGGGGAAAGATTTGTTAAAACTGCTTAAAATTGTGGAAATTATTATTTTTTTAAAATAAATAAATAAAAGGAAAAAGGTAAGGCTTTTCTCTAACTGTATTTGATCATGGTGTTTCCCTGGCGCTTCAAAGCATTGGATAGGGATTCTATTTATTCCCAGACATTTTGTTCTGAATTCCTATGAGGTCTTGACATTTCTATAGTACCTTGCATGCTTGAGAAGAAAATCCTGCAAGCCTGACAGGTGTTGACAAGCAAGATGTTCATTAGTATCATATTAATTATAAAGTGTGTGTCCTTTGTTTTGATCCCTACTTTGTCTCAGGGTAACTTTTAGATAAGAAACACTTGCTTTTAGAGTTTACAGTAAGAAGCAGAGGAAGTTTTGGACAAGATTATAAAAAAGTAGAAGGTGACTTCAAACTAAGAAAACATCCCGATCTACAGATAATTTCTTTTTTATTTAATAATTAAGGCCAGCTACACTAACACATTTAAATCTTAAACAGATATGAAATAATTAAGTTAACAGCACTAAAATGATATGTATAACTCAATCTGTGAGAATTTTAAGTGGGAAAACAGAGAATGAAACTAAATGGAAGTAGGCCTTTGGGTTTCCTGAAGTTTAAATGAAAGACAGATTCACACAGATGCAAATACTATCACACTTTGAGAGTTTTGCATCATCTGTTGTAATAATCACTGTATCTTGCCAGCGTGTAATGACTTTTCACTCACTCTGCACTTACAACTTCTTCCTCTTTTTCCTCAGTCCCCAATAACATTTTGTGAACAGTATAATGATTAGACAATTCTAAGGAAGGAAGGGAAAGGAAAGGAAAGGAAAGGAAAGGAAAGGAAAGGAAAGGAAAGGAAAGGAAAGGAAAGGAAAGGAAAGGAAAGGAAAGGAAAGGAAAGGAAAGGAAAGGAAAGGAAANAAGGAAAGGAAGGAAGGAAAGGAAGGAAGGAAAGGAAGGAAAGGAAGGAAGGAAAGGAAGGAAAGGAAGGAAAGGAGAATCTGAATATCTATAAGGGGTATTTGCTCTTTTTAGCCAGGAAGATATTTGTAAATTAAGTTATCTGTTTCACCTTGTTGTACAACCCCCAAAGTTTGTGGCCATGTGTTGTAATGAAAACATGACACTGAATGCTGATTACTGTTGTATTATGTTTATATCTGATAGAGCAGTGCAGTGGTGTCTTACTTTAAGCAAAAACTACTGGCAGATTAGCAGCCACAATGCTGAGAGCCTTCCAAATTGAAGACATAGGGTGGGCCAACTGGCACAGTATTTATGAAAGGGACATTCATACCATGAACACTGCTAGGCTGAATGAGAAAAAGAAAGACAAACAAAGTGTTATTGAAGCAAAGCCTAAAAAAAGAGCATCAAAGATATGGGAACAATGAAGGGCTGCTTTCAGAAGGGGATCATGAAAGCCTGAAGCCCTGTGGCAAGGCTGGCAGGTGGACACATTCTGCTGCAGATCACAGCAGCAGGACAAGCCATCAGGATAGTATGCATAGTTGGCAAGGTTGTTAGAATCCAGTTGGAGTAGATTAGAAGCCCTGCAGAGAAAGAATTAGCAGCTATGACCATAGTTTAGACAGCAGGAAAGTGAACTAAAAATCCACAGTCCACTAGCATCTACTCTTGTTCTTCTTTTTGTCAGTGAAAAAGACCCTCATAAAATGAAATTTTTTAAGGTTTCATTTGGATATGTCAGACTAGAATACACTTCTTATTCTACTCTTTTCCCAGCTTAGAGGTCTGAGAGCACTGTCTCTTTATTGGGCAAGGAGAGAATTGAGACAACTTAAGTTTCTATGGAAATACTATAAACAGGTGAGTGCTTTGCATGCTTGTTTCTTATAGATATGCTAGAAATTCAGCATGTATGCATAACGATCTGGAGTGTGATGAGAATTCACAATGAATTGCATCAAAGTCCCATGCCACGGACTGTAACATGTGACATTTAACTCTCCTTGATGACTGCAGGAATTTTCAGTTTTCTGCAGTTTGTCTAAGGTTGCTGAGGTTACAAATTTGAGGGCCAAGCAGGTCCTCCACAATACAGCCTCACCAAGTGGTCTGACATCCTTCAGAGTGAAGCTGAAGTTTGCAGCATAATCCTTCTCCTTTTCATTTTGGTCTTTACTGTCCCTGTATGGAAATGGAGAGAATAACTGGAAGAAAATACCTCTCATGAGAAAGTTCTCCTCCACTGCTGTGGAACAGAAAGTGAGAATGTGAGAAAACAAGATCTCCTATCTTGTACACAGTGATCCTGATTAAACTCTAAGGCAAAGCACTCACTTCAGTGAGTATAAATCAATTTTATTTATTTATTTTTTTTACATAACTAACAGGTCTCACCCAGATAGCACAACTAGTTACGTAATTTATTATATCAAGCCAATAATGTTTACACCCAATAATGTTTACACTGATTTTATTTCATAAGGCATATGGACTGGCTTTTGCTTGTAGCTCAGTTCTTATAGTAACAGGTCAGTTCTGAAGTAAATGAATAAAAACCCACGCGTGTTCAGAGTATTATTTTTATCCCCTGCCTTTCCATTTACTATGCACAGTGTAACTTTTAAAAAAATATACATGAACATTCCTAATATGGACTTCTAGCTGGATCTTTTCATTAGGGTTGAGTTATGTAAATGACCTATTGCATCTGGCAAAACTAAAATTTCCTGGCCATACTTTCCCATTTTGCTACTTGCAAGTAAACCGTAAGTTATTCTAAAGGATTCAAGTGAGTTCTTGCAAATATGACTATCTACATATTCTGATCTATTTCAAACTCTTTTTTTTTATTTTATTTTTGTGACTGAATCTCATCCTGTCATAAAATTACTGATTATGTAGTCTGATGTGAGAGGAGGTGGTGCTGAAAACTCAGAGAAAATGGCTAAACATTATGAAAAATTTGATTATTCTACTCCAATCCCTGAAACTCCTTTAGACTTTATTCTTTTCCAATTCTCTTGTAACAGGTTTTGGGGTTTTTTTTTCAGTTTATAGTTGTCTCTTCTTGGTGATATCTCTCTCGGTGATATAGTTCAGCTTCACTAGACTAGAACTTGTCCAAATCTTGCTTCCTATGTTACCATCAAAAATATAATCATTTTACTTAAAATCTAAAAGGCAGCTTCAACATGGATATTTTGAGGGCCTCATGCTTGTGCTATCTCAGTCAGGATTTCTTCTTTTATTCACCATTGAGAAATTGAAATTTACTTTGAATCCACAGTGCTGTGCCCAGCTTCAGCTGTTACATATCAAAAGCAAACACAATAACACTTTCTTCCTAGTTTTTAGTCCCATCTGGGATGGGATCCTCAGTAAAATTCTGCTGAACTACATAACTACCATTTTTTACCTTTCTAAGAACTTTTTCTTCATTGGATACCAACAAGAGACAGGCTCAGTAATACACTGACAAGAGTTGTGGTGACCAGTGTTGTCCTCTTGTTCTGTTGCAATTCTCTTCTATTTGAATCTGCTTTTTTTTTTTTTTTTAATGGTTAAATAGTAAGTTGTTATTGACAATTATAATTGGTATTGTTATTGACCTTACACAAGAGGACATGGGAAATTATTAGGGCTTCTAATTGCTAACTATAATTCTGATAATTGTATCAGTAAGTATTTTGTTTATCAAACTGTGACATCTTTTGATGAGATTATATAGAGATTTAACAGTTCTATCTTACTTCACTTTCTTGCACCAAAGAAGAGCCAACTATAAATGGGAACTGCATGATGAACTCTCAGTTTAGACTTAATTAGAAACCGAAGTTAAAAACCAAGATCCAGGCAGGAGTAAGCTGCCAGTGCAGTCTGAGGCTGCTATAAATGTGATAAGGAAGAAAGTGTGGGGGTTTAAATTGAGATTGCTAGTAGGGCGGCTATGGGTTTCAGTAGTGACAAACTGTACTTACTGATTCCAGGAGCCCCTGATGAAAAGCTCTTCTCATTCCCTAATGCTTTATGGGAATTCTGCAGCCTCTTGGAATATTTTTCAAGCAGAAAGCCATCATCATGACAACACTGGAAAAAGAAGGGCAAAAAAAATTTCTTTCTGGTAGGGAAATAAAGACATCTTAAGCTCGACTTCAAAAGCTCTCTACAGCAAACAGTAACTGTGGAGATACCGTTTCATCTTTGCCTCTGGGATATTATTAAGCCTTTCTAGTAGCTCTAACTGCAGGAGAAGGGATTACAGAAGTTGCTGCTGTGTAGTTGCCTGACATACAAATATCTGGAAAAGCACAGATCACGTTTTTGTACAAGAGCTACTTATTAGACAGCATTGAAAGCTTAACCTAAAATGAATAGCACAACACACTGCTAGCTGCACACAAACAAAAAGCATGCAAGACCCTCATGATTCATGCTGGTCTTTTAAGTGCTTTGGGAGAATATTCTGGCTCCTGGCTTCCTTTCGTCATGGTTGTGTGTACAGAGATTGGTGCTAATTGATGCTGTGCTGCTTTGGTACAGAGAGCCGTGCCATGCCATTCACCCTGTTTCAGTTCAGGCTGTGTCAGCATTTCCATGACAAATCCTTACTTTCAAGGGTTTACAGCTTAATTGGAGCAAAACCCACAATTGTCTGAAATGGCACATACTATTCCTGTGTTAAAGGCTTTGTGCACAAGAGCCAGAAACAGAGAATGAAATTATTTCAGGTGCTTCTGTTTACTTTGAGCTGCTGCTTTGGCCTGGTAATGGCTTTGTATTTCAAAATGGAATGTGTAGAGTCAAGGTCCTTATTATGAGTTAATTGTTACATTTAAAATGGGGGGGGGGAGGAGTGTGAAATCAAAGGAACTATGTGGTTTTTTAGTGCTTTTCAACAAATCACTGAGGATTTTGCCAGTTTAGCTTAGTGAATCAGGGATTGGAAAAGTAGTTGCAAAGTGGCAGGAGTCAGTTTGAAAACTGTTGTGCTCAAATCAAGTCCAGTTTCACTTTGTTAATTCTATGAGACTGTATTAAACTGAGCTGTCATGCTTTCTAGGCATCCATAGAAATAAGTCTCTGGCAATGAATAGCGCATCATGTCCTTAGCTACACTATGTCAAATTTCAAGCACTTACATTGAAAGAGAGATTTTTTTTTTTAAGGATCAATATAAAAAGGAAAAGTCACCTCCTCCAAATACTGATAAGAAACAGAATGACATTATAAAGCTGGAGAGCTGTCATGATCAGAGGACAGTTACTGCAACAAATAGTCTTTAGGGCAGCAGCAGCAAGCTGTGATGAAGACCTGTGTGCTTCACTATTACATTATGTTATACACATTTCATTACAAGGGAAATTACCATGCTGAGAAGTCAGGGAGCAATAGTACTCAAGATCTGCTTCCAAACCTTTCCCTCTGAAGTGATCCCTTTCCTTCCTTCCTACACATAGTTTATGCAGCATGACCTGCATAAAATCAGGCAAGTGAATCATTATCTGTAGGTATGGATATAAGCTTGATATTTTCCTATATCTGTAAGCCAAGTGTCGATGCTGTAATTTTTATTCTCAAGTAGCTGCTCTCTGCTACTACTCATAAACAAAACTCTCATTATGAACTTTAGGGAACCAAACTTTTCTTTCATCACAGATGAAGTCCTTATGTTGAGGGCTTGCATGGTCTCAACATAAGGACTATGTCTCAGCTATTTAATTATATGATTAAAGATATTATTCTATCTGTATTTAGATTATCTGTCAATCTTGCAGGATTCACACAATTCACACAATACCCTTCTCATTTTTCATTTGCAAAAATCATATGAGTCTAGACATATTCAGAGCTTGTTCATAAGAAACTTGAACACCTCATGTAAATGCAAACCTTCAGAGAAATATTTTAAATTTTAATTCAGGTTGTTTTTGTTATTTTGAATAATGGCATATAGCAATGAATGCTGTGAATTCCTCTCTTCTAGGCGACTATAAAATTCACTTCATACTTCAGTTGTTTTTCATATGTGAATCATACCAAACTATTCTTTTTAGAGGAAATAATTGCTGTAAATATTGTTAATATTTAGATTTTGAAAAGAAAATCAGGTTGAATTGGAAAGATTGTCATTTATTTAATTGAAAAAAAGCAAAAGTAACTGGGAAATTGAATTCCGGCATGACCTAATGTTTACAAATGAATCAGTTTCTATAAATAGCTTTTTGCAAAACAGGTCTCAACTTCCACTTTGAAGAATTTATTATTAGCTTTACTATGTTCCCTCAAACGGAGTTTTAAATAACAGAGCTCTTTGATGAATAATATATATGAAATAGAAATTAATAAACAATCTTCGATGAAGTGAAGAAGCACAGAAAATTCATTAAGGTGTATCTTCCATGTGACAGTGAAATAAATGTGAGATCAAACAAGATACATGGAAGAGAGTATTGCTCTTGCAAGATCGTGGCCCATGTATTGTTCTTTTGTTTCTCTTAACTTGCTAAGGTTGTGTAAAAATTAAATGGCTGGCTGACATCAGACCAAGTGGAATTTGAGATTATGCCATGCTATGAAACTGCTGTTTTTCCATGTATTTTTCATTGAATTATCTGTTTCTTATTTGGTAGATACGGCAGTGCATATTCCTAGGGTTTAACACCATCAAAACACTACAAACTGAAAAAATCTCTGACAGTTTTAAAAGAGAAAATTCCCAACAAACTCTTAAAATAAACAAAAAAGAAAATTATTTTAAGCTATTTAAAATTAAACTAGAGTATTGATGAGATGTTGAGAGAGATGCTGACAGCACAAGCGGTAACACAGTTCTGCAGCACAGCACCACCTCTCCACAGCACCATCTCTCTGCATTTGGAAGGCAATACTATCCCACTTAGGTACAGTATCCACATAGGGGTTGTGATAAAGAGAAATTTCAGGATCTGTCAATTCCAGGAATCTGAAATTCT
Organism: Formicarius rufipectus; assembly: GCA_013399695.1. NCBI lineage: Eukaryota > Metazoa > Chordata > Aves > Passeriformes > Formicariidae > Formicarius > Formicarius rufipectus. The sequence continues at coordinate 109,566 of VXAU01003988.1, read as the reverse complement.
GTGGTTTCTGAGACCTAAGTCCTGCTTGTACATCGTTCTACATTTTTTAGACCCAACAAGGGTCATGTTAACTATTTATAGTCTAAAGATATCGTAAACGGAAAACTGCAAACTATCCTATGAAACTTGCTTTCATCATCCCAAATTTTCCACTCTCCTTTGTTCTCCTTTTTCCCTCTGTACGTTAGACCGTATATTTAATACTATGCAATCAAAAGCTTTTACTTGTACTTTCCAGATGGTAATGCCTTTAAAGTAGACAAGTTTTAGTTATTGACTTCATATCAGAGATAACTGAGGAAATCTGAATACTAGTCACTCAAGATGTCAGTCTGGAAGCCTAATGGCCCCCTCTGACTTTACAGTCCATGAATCTGTAAATAATTGCAATGCTAGTTACACTTATGAGAAAAATGGAGTACTTTAAATACAAGACACTTCCAAAGACAAGGAAAAGTCCTTTAGGCATATAGACAACCCAGCACATTGTAGAAAATTCATTTTCATCTTGTGCTTTCCACAAGAAATATATCACTAAGTAAAAATTGTATGCAAAAGATAATAATTTCCTTTACAACAATGAGTGCTGAAAAAGGGAAACTTGTATAAACACTTTAGGTACAAATATTGTCTCTATTTTTCTCCTTTGAAAAATAGAAATATATTTTAAATTACCTGTTGCAAATGATGTAACATGTTATGATGAAAAATTTAGGATTTTCTAAATCAATGAGACATTTGATTGTGCAATAGGGCTAAAATACTGCATAAATTACTTTAAGTTTCTGAACTACATTTAATAAATTTCAGAGATAATATAGAATCTATATCAAATTAATATCTTGAGCATAAAAGTCGAACTTGAAATCTTTTTCTTATATGACTATGAGTTTCCATTTTTCTTTTTCAAACTGAGTAAATAAATGGACAAATAACATACAAAATAATATATATAGATATTAACAGTTTGAAATCCTGCATACATCTATTACTTTTTAAAAGTCTCATTTCCTTTAAATGATATTTAAGATTACCTCATCAATAAAAGCAAGCAAAATCTATAATAAAACTTACAGTGGTACACTATATTTCTAATATTAGCCACAATAAAAATACAAATAGACATCCTAAATATGTAAATTTCATAATAAATTGCAGTACAGTATTTTCATCAAAACAAATTTGAATGCAAAATATGAATTTGATATTTCCTTAAAAGTAATATTTTCCTTTTTCTAATATAACTACTTTATCTAGTCAGACATCTTATGCTTTAGAAACAGAAATGTACTTGGAATTCCTAAGATTTATTTTTTCCCCTAATCTAATGTAATTTGTGGATACTTGATTTAAAGTTTTGGGTTTATTTTACAGTTAGGAAATCTAATCTCTAAAATTTATATTGTTAATAATTCTGTAAAATTATCAAATTAATTATTTGCATTTCTTAGTTTGCACATATCAATATTTTAATGTTCTGATGAAGAAATTTATATATGGTTTTAGTATCACATTTTAAATTTTAAGGACTAAAAAAGTTAAAATATGTAAATTTAAAATAAAGAACACATAAACCAATAAACCAGATCTACAGTGTTGATTCATTCAGTATAAAAGAATATCTGTGGTTCAGAATTTGTAACAGAAGAAATCAATATGGAGATTGACATATTCTTTGTATTTTATGTATAGCTGAAATACATAAAGACAATATTTATTTAGTATTTAGACTTCTGTCTTTGAAAACTGATCTACCTGTATACTTTTAAAGAATAATTACTTACTTCTTACCCTAAGGGAAAAATTGAGAATGAGAAATCCTCTCTGAAAAGATCTGCAAAAAGCTAGTTGTCTGTAGAATGGAAAGAGTGAGAATAATGTCAGAAAAACCTCTAGTGCACTGATGAATTGTTCAAAATCAATTTTAATTTTAGGAACAAATAAAAAGGGGGGAAAAAAATAAAGATTAAATGCAAAGAGAAATCATTCAGTGAAATGATCTATGCAGAAAAAAAGAGAAAAAGTAAAAGGAAACAAATTTTATGTAAGTCACTCATAATCATAATATATAGCCTTCAGTTTACTCATGTACCACAATACAAAGGTTTTTTAATACCATATATTTAAACATATGGCTCTCTGTGTCAGTGGTCTCCTTGAATAATAGCAACTGATATGATCATATTATGTGAAGGTAGAGCAGAGAACACAGTATCTTTTTGGAGCACTAGTGGAAACAAGACTGTCAGCAATATTTCCTATATGGCTTTTATAAAGGTGCAGCATGTAGTTCTTCTAGCACAGCTCTGTAGCAATGAATGGCTTTTTTAGTGAGGCAAGTGCTATGATGTTATGATAATCAAAGCCCTTGAACAAGAGTTAGAAGCAGGTGAAAGGAGATGGAGCAAAGCTATAGGCAGCCTGAAGTGATATGCTCTGCCCCCACGTATCTTCTGTAGCAGCTATCAGAAACCAAAAAGTTGTTCAGCAACTGTCAGACTTGCTGAGTGCATCAGTACTGGGAGTGGAATCTGTGTAACAATGGAAACATTTTAAAAATATTTGCATCAGAAGAAAAATAAGAATATGGCAGGTGTATAAAATATTAAGGTATGTAAATTAGTGCTAAACATAAATCTCCATTTTGAAGACAAGAAGAAAAATTCATAATCAACACATATATTGGAAAAGCATTAGAGACGTAACTTTGGATAATAAGAAATAGAAAGTAAGAGAGATAGGAATTTACCCCCTAGTACTGAGAAAGTGCCTCTGGCACAAATACTCTGGAGCATGTCATATCTCTAAGCTGATGCACACAGCTCAGGGATCATACCGAAGACAAAACTAGAGGCAAAACTGTCCCAGACAGCGATAGCCCCGTGGGTACAAACTGATCACCAGCACTGCTAACAGCTTCTTTCTGTGCTGAGGAGGTTAGCTTGCAGGCGTGGTGCATGCAAATGATGATTTCGAACAGGGACACTGCACAGGTGAAAGAATTTGAAGTTCAATATAATCTAATATTATGATAATGTTTCATTTCTTATAACTGTTTCCATCCTCCTATCCAATCTGCTACTCCAAGTGGGTTGGTATGAACCTGACAATTATTCCTGAGTTATCCCTGGAAGTAGTGTCTAAGTCTAGGCAAAATGGACTGCACGAACCTTCTCTTAGAAGAGCTCCATTTTAAGAAAAAGTTAGAAGACCCAAGGCACACAGGAGCTGTAGATGCTGTTGGGAGAAACACTGCAATACTTATATCCACAGTCTTAGAGCCTCTCTGACAAGCGCCAGTCACTGCAACACCTGCAACGAGAGTAGCACAATTCTGGGTGAGTCTTGAAGCCTCTTCTGATTTTTCCTGACAGATCACATCGACTTCCATCAACCAAACAGAGATGGTAGAGTGAAACATACATCTTCCCAGAGGGTCATGTCTTCTGTTGAATGGCATTGGTGAGCACAAGCCCCTCTTTGCAGGCTGCAGTAATGACTCCCAGATATCTTAGGAGTAGATGGCTTTGTAGCTGTTTATACATGAGAGCAGTTTTTGTACCACAGAAACCCCATGTATAATTGTCTGCAAAGGACATCTATTTACCTTGTCTTGTGTAGGAGCATCATATAAGGGAGCTCTGACAGTATGAGACTGAGTGCTGGTTTATCTGTAATTTTTTTCACTTAAGTAACATGGTGATGCAGGAAAAAAGGGTGAATTAATAAATAAAGGAGTTTTATCTACACAATAGTAGTACAGTACCAGTGCAGTACAGTACAGTGCAGTGCCCTACAGGGCACATGTTATTCTAAAATTGTCAATCAAAATAGGGCATAAAGCCTATTCATATTATTTTTGCATATGTGGAATTCATATACAGTGAATTGTGGAATTCAACTGTGGAATTCAAGTACATTACAGTTGTTAACAAACTGAAAATTCTCTCATCCCCGAACTAGCAGTCACTCATACTAATGATGGTGCCTTCATTTGGAAAAAGTAGCATGAAGGATTCTGACAAATTTCCAGTGAAGAAACAAAGATTTTTAAGAGTATAAACTCACTTTGACGGAAAATATGTACAACTCTGTAAGTGTCAAAATGAGAAAAAATTCATTAAAATTTGCAAGTTTAAAAATAATGTGAAAATGAGGTGTATGCATAATTTGGGGAAACAGTTTTCCTCTATATAACGGTTATATGTAAGGTTTCATGTTAAATATAAACATATTTGCTAAAATTTCTAATAATTCATTTCTGAACTACCATTTTTTTGAGGAGGGAATTTTGTTGAAAATTCTTAGGAAATTGCTATGGGCAGCAATTGTATTCCTGAAGACTGGTATGAAAAGTGTGAAAATTTAGTTAAAATCATGAGATTATTATCCCCATTAAAGCTCACAGTAACATTTTTCTATTTTATTAAGAAATATCAAATGAGTTAGTCTGTAAGAAGGGATGTAACTTTGAACAGAGCAATTTCTACAGATGTTGTACGATTTACAGTAATACTTCAAATGCTTTTCTCAACCTCAGAAATATGCTCTCTTTCTGTTTATTTTCCATTTATCTTTTTTGTTATTGTTGTTGTTGTTTGCAAATTTACTTCCATCCAAAGTTCCAAATGGTTCATTTCTTCTTGTTTTTGGGGTTTTCTTTGTTTGTTTGTTTGTTATTGTTTCCTTCACTGCTGACATGAATACAGCTGTTCAATCCCTCTGAGTCATTTTGAAACCTGTGAGAGACTGCTGCAAGCAATATCTTCCCTGATCATAACGGTTTGATCTGCATTTCCTGTGCAGATCTAAAGAGTAAAGTAAATTGGATTTTTTTTTTTTTTTTTTTTCTTTTCAGCTGGGAAGAAACAGCAGTGCCAAATACCTGGTCACTGAAGACCTGATTTCAAAGATGACCTCAGAATTTAGCACTCATGACACCTGTCTCATACAGGATGCTACTGGTAATGTAGCTGCACCCGTTTCTGTTTGCTAGAAAGGCAGCACAGCATTAGGAAAGGCTGAAGCTGCAGTTAGTTTTGAAATGGTAAAAACAGTGCTAAAGACCTTTGAAAGAAAATGTAAGTCTCTAGTTCAGAGATATTTTCATGCATGCTTCTTTAGATTTCCATGAAAAGCAATATGTTCTCAATACTAAGGCATTATATAAAAGCTTCTCTCTGACTATATCTTTTTTTTTTTTTTTTGACAATCAGATACATGCAGTCATTGGATAACTTTTGATTATCTATGAACACTTCAAAATCCTGAGTGTTGTAATTTGCTGCCTACACATGTGTGAAATATGGCAGTGCTGAAAAACTTGTATAACTTGAGTTCTGGCAATTTTTTTAAATGAACTTTTGCACAGCCCTTTTAAGATTAGACTTAAGGAACCCTTTAATATATGGTACCAAGAGACATAAAATTAATCACCAAAATTATTTACTATTATGCATAAATGAAAACTATAACTATCTTTAAAAAAAAAAACAAAACAAAAAACACTTTGTGAATAAATGCCTTTAACAGAAAGAATAATAAATGTTGTTTCACAAGTTCAGCATCTTTAGAAGCATAGATTGTTCATTTCCTTCTGTTGTGCCATTTATTTATTCAAATTTCAAACACCAATAAGGATTCTATGACTTATGGATTTTTGACTATACTGAAGGGGCAGGGGAAGAAAGGCAAAAAGGGAGAAAAGACAATTCATTTTTTCATCAGTGTTTTCCAATATAAGAAATGGCAAAAAGTTTTGTCACAAGGTGACGTTCTGTTACAATTAATATTTTTTCACTATTCTCATTTCTTTAATTGTGAATCACATGCAAACATTGTCCTTTTCACAAATTTCTTCATTGGTTGCAAATGTAGACCAAATACTATACAAGGATCGAGTCCAAAAGCTGATCATGAGCTGGTATGTATGTTGCTCCAAATAACCAATATGTGCAATTTTGAATAGCAGCTGTTTGGTAGGTTATGAAGAGCAGGTGACATGCATCTATCCCCTGTATGGATTAATCTCTCTTAATTTACAATTTCCAGTTTTCATCAATATAACTTCTGATCTGCTGCAGTGACCGCAAAATCCACTGCTTTGGCAGCCACTCCAAATCAGCAAGATTGTTCAATGTTCTTAGGAAAACAATAAAAAGCGTTATGAGCACAAATCAAGAACGATATCTAAAGCAGGAAAAACTGAGGTAGTACTGAGTAAGTCCAGGAGAGTCACTTGAGTTTAGGCACCAAATTGGAATTCTTGAATCCCTTCTCTACACATGACAGTGATGAGTGCCCTCAAGCAGGTCACTTCCTTTCTCTGCTGCTGGATCTCTCTGTGATCCTGAACTCCTTTTTAAAATGTGTTTTTATATCTATCCTTGATCAGGACTAGATGCTATTAGCACTACTGTGACTATATAAGCAAATGTAACTGACCTTGTCACTCCTTTGTACCTGTCCACATCAGGACTCCTAGAATCTGTTTTACCAATAGAAGACACATAGACAGCATTGTCCTGTATTCTCTGTGAAGATCTTAAGTCCTTTGAATTCTTAATATAATTAAAAAAATATAGACTACTGACTTTCCAAAGTAAAGCACAATAAAATCATGGATTTTTCTTGCAAAATACCATATATTCTAATGAAAATAAACAAAAAACAAAAACAAACAAAAACAAACAAAAACAAACAAAAACAAACAAAAACACAAAACCAAAACAAACAAACAAAAAAAAAAAACAACAAGGACATTTTAGTTCTTAAAAAACACGCAGAAGCTGTGCTTTTTTGGAAGTTATAGCAACAAAGATGGAGATGGAAGATTTGGGGTTAGCATCAATCACACATTAAGGAATTAAACATCTATCAGACCAAGCTTTCACTGCTTCTTTAATGACAAAGTGTATCTTTAAAGCAACATTCAGACTATTTCACTCTTTTAGAACACGCAGGCATATAAATCAGGTTGAAAATATTTACAGACCTTTTAACTATTCTACTTGAAGACTGCGAAAAAGCATTTTAAGGAACAGAAAATTATAATGATGCTATCAATAGACACACAAAGAAAGCACAAGAGACAACAGTATGTATTAAAGTAAAATTGATGGATAGACACCATAGAAGTTGAGACCTTAAGATATATGAATATTTCCATTTTTCCTGATTACTTTAAAATACTTCTAAGTAACAATGCTCAAGTCTCCAAGAATCATTTTTGTTATTCTTGTCTACGTGTATTAATCATAGAAGATGCAGGCCGAGCTGACTAGATTTGAGTACTTGCTGGTGCACGGGACAGAAATACAATTCTATTTGCTCCATCTCAAGGTAATGCTTAATATAATTTCTTGACCTGGTATTCTCTGCTAGCCCTCTCTGTGACATAGCTGCAAAATCCTATTAGACTGCACTTTGGAAATCTGCAAAATGTATTTTTCTTCGTCTCTCTGATTCTTGTAATATACGACATACTGAATTAACCTATGATTGAATCTAACTGGTCTAACTCCTCTCTTAATGAGTGGTAAGACATACACAAACTTCTCTTACTTAAATCTCTTCGTATTTACTGTCCTGGCTTTTGAACTGGGTGAGCTGTTCAAAGTTAATACTTCCTATTTGCAATGAATTTCACTGAAACAAATTATAATTGGTGAAAAAAAAGCATTTTACCTCACTGAATTTTAGACAACGTTTCACTTGAAGTCTGAACTTTGAACAGTTTACTCAACTTTACTTAGTCGCTAAGATGCATTTTGAAGTAATAACCTTTAAAACAATGAAGAGATGCTTTCTCTTTGTTATGGTTTCAAAATCTTTCATGGATTATTTTTTTTCTTCTGTCCCTTACCACCACTGTGGTTTGGGAGTTGGAGGCCAGGACAGAGTGCCTGTTGAAGCCCAGCCCCCCACTACCTGCTCTCAGAGACAGTTATGTGTCTAAAGCCTAAACAAAGGGATGGCTGATAGCTTTCCATTCTAAAGTGATGGCTGGGGAGAGGATTGGGGGAGGTGGGAGAAGAGAGAGAGAGAGATTTCCAGTTTTTTGCCACACTTTTCCAGCTGCTTTGTATGCCAGACACCATTTGCTGGGCTGGTGGAAGCACTTGGAGGGAGTTCCCCTGGCTCAACCCCCCGACTCCGTGTACCCTGGGCTGTTCTTCGGAGAGAGTAGTCACTGCAACTTGGATGTGCTACAGACTCCTTAAGGGCCAATGCCACCTGCAGAGGAGTTGCCAGCACCCCATCCCCCCAAGTGCTTTTGGACAAATGAAAAGGTCTTTACATTGCCCATGGGAAAGGTTTTAGCCCATCCACTGTGGCTGCCATTCCCACATCAGTTTCGGAACCAGCAACTCTCCTTACCCTTCAGCTTTGCCTCGCCAAAGCCACTGCCTCCTGAGATGTGGCATCACCTCCTGCTGTCTGTGAATAGAACTTCTCCAAAGGGGCAGAGAGGGGACTTGATCTGTTTGAAAGTTTTGGTTACAGTGTTGCTGTTTGTTCTATTATTTTTTTTTTCTTTAGGTTATATATATGTACATATATTTGTAGTATTTATGTACTGTGTATTTGTACTGTTATCCTTTCTCTCTCCATTTTCTGGTTAAAGTATCTTAATTTCAAATGTTGTGGTGGGGCTTGGGGAGAGGCCCTCCTTTCCTAGTCCAGAAGTGTTCCTCACTTTCCTTGATAGACATCTTGGTTTTCTCTTAAACTAAGACACTCCTCATCTCTTAGCCTGGCAAACAGAATAGATTGCACATTTTAATCACACATACAGAGACAACTCCTCCACACCACCAATATGGTTTTGCTCAGTAAGGTCTAAATCTGGCTACATTTAGCTTGATGTCAATGTGAATGATTTGTGCCCTTTTCATCTGTTGACTGACTGATTTAGTAGCCTCCTTTTGTTTTGGTTTTATTTTTGTTTGGTTGGTTGGTTTTGTTGGTTGATTTTTTTTTTTTTTTTGGAGGGCTTTTTATTTTTATGGTTTAGTGTTAAAATGATGACTTAGCATAGGAAAGTCTCAAAATTATTCTTGCTCTTTGGAAATTAAGATATTTTCCCCTATTCATTCACATTCACGCAATAAGGCTCTCCCTGCAGAATTCCCTATGGTATCAAGGCTTCTTTTTTTTTTTTTATCATCTACAAATACACACTAACTACTCTGTTAATAGGTGTTTACAGGGAAAGAGGGAAGAAACTTTTCCTGCAGTGACTTTTTCATAACAAATGCTGATAATAAAAAATATTTAAACTAAAGATTAGGAGAAAAGAAAAAAAACCCACAACCAACCTCAGTAGTTACAATGTGCTCTGCATATTCCTTAAAAAGCATAGTATGAAGTAGTACTGATAAGAGATACTCCAAATTCAGTGGTGGTTGGGTCTGATGCTAAAAATTCAGCATATACTTTAGTTCTTACAGATCCATCCTGAACACAAAAGGTTCTTTGCTATACATGTTTCTGTGTCTTCGTGATCCGGGACAATTTTAAGACCCTTTTCATATGACATCTCTCCTTATAATAAGATAGGTTTTTCTTAGAAAGCTATAAAGCACTAAACTAAGCCATGAATAATGAACTATTTTCCAGTTAGCTGCAACTTATCACAGTTGTCTGTATATACTTTCTTATTAGACTTGAAAATACTAAGGTATCAATGGACTCAAAATCCGGAGCACACTTCAAATTTTAAACATTTTATATTTTAGTAGTTCTCTTCTTTTTGCTTTCTGTTAGCTCTGTGGAAGTTTTGGAAGTCACTGTGCAGGAGTAGCACAGACATCTGCTGCAATACTTTGCTTGGTGTCTCAGGAAGAATATTACCTGACACTGCCACATTAAGTCAGAGAGAGTCAGTTAAATCTATGTTTCTGAAGTATTAGCAGAATATAGGTGAGAAATATTTTCAACTTCATTAAAAATAAAGACTAAAATAAATTATTTTTAATAATTATAGATTTATAACAAATGGTACTAGTAGCACCTAGTTTTTAGTTTGTGAATACTAACATTTTCAGCAGACTGTTAAACATCAGTGGTTGAATTTATAAAATTCACTAAGGTAAGCCACATAGTTCTTAATACTTTCCTTCATAGTGCCTTGATAAAGGTTTCCATTTTTGGCAAGCTTAATGTATTTTATTTGTGGGTGTTAGTAATTAATTAGGCTGTAATCAGAGCAATGTGCTGTTTCATGAAATAATAACTCTTCAGTTGTAAGTAGAGGCTAAGTTGGCTAGAGGAACAGGAACTGAGTTTGTAAAAGAGTGTAGCTTTGCATTAATTTTCTTGCATGTCTTCTGATTTTAAAAGGATTTGAAAACAAGTAAATGTTGAGAAAGGAATGCAGCAGAATAGGACAAGCAACAGAAGTGAGAAAAGTTTAGATTGAATGCTTAATGCATTTAAATTAAAAAAGAGTAACAGCAATATTATAAGAGGGACATGATAATTCACATAGAAAAATGAGAGAACTTCATTTCAAGGCTGTCCTTTCAAATTTTATCTAGGTCATTGTTTATTAGGGCCCAGGTATTAGAGCTAGCACAATGCTAGGAAAGACAGTGAAGTCAGCCCACAGATGAATTTTGTCCTAACTGTTGTTAACAACTACTGATTAGTTCACAACTCCATGCTGACTGATTTAGCCATTTAAAACGCCCAAAGTGTATTTATATGTCCACAGAATAAAGCTATGTCTTACACCAAATTGCCACAGGAAGGAAGGAACGGTCCACACAGCATGGGGTAGGAACAGGTGTGAACGGTTTATTAGGGGCTCATGGGATTCTAATAGGGTTCAGTTGGAGGATTCTAGAACTTAGGTGGAGTTAGGGACAGATCACGACACAAAAGGAAAAGGGAAGGAGGGTTTATTACATATAAGGGAAAACTGGGGAGTGGCTAGCCTTGTATGGGGGGGCTGCAGTGCCCCACCAGCTAGCCAGTGAGGTTTTAGGGGTACATGAACCAATCAGGGGGCTGTAACTGGGGTTTCCAGAACCAATCAGAACAGTTGAACAAACAAAGGTAATTGAATGGTAATAATTAACTATCTAATACATCTTCTACCCTAACTATGACACCTGAACAGTATAAAAACGTTTTCAGAAACAACAGCTCCATGGCAATGGGTAGCTGGTGGTTGTGGCAGTCTCTAGTTAGCAGCAGACAGATTCATCCACTCATAAAAATTATCCTCTCGGCAATCCCCGACAGGTGCCCCTCCCCACACCAAATGATATCCTTATGAGAAGATATCCAGAAATTGAATATTTGTTATTGTTCTCAATAATAATAATAGTTTCCAGTGGAGTTTGTGGTCTGTGGTTCCTGTTAATTCTAATATTGAGACTGTTTATTTTCTCATATCCACTTTTCTGAATTTGGCTCTGTTACTCGGAAGGTTTGTGTTTGTACTTCTGATCCCTCGTCTACAACTCTCTCTCCTCCACTGACCCACTTCTTCCTCTACTGGCTTGTTCTTCTTTCCTTCACCATTCTTCATCCTGATGTCTTACTTTCTACTCACGTTTTCCTCTTGAAACTACCTTTACCCTCATAAAGACAAAACAAACTCACCAGACAACCACAGGATTTGAATTGTCTTTGTTGTATTTCCTGATTGTTACCCTTTTCAAAACTCCTGAATTGTCTTTTTTGTTTTGGTTTGGATTGGTTTGGTTTTGTTTTTGTATTTGGTTTTTTGGTTGGTTGGTTGGTTGGTTGGTTTGGATTTTATTTTTGCTTTTTGGGGGGTTTTGGTTTTGGGTTGGTTTTGTTTTTTTTTTTTTTTTAACCACAGCAGCTTCTTGAAAGAGTATGGTGGCTGGGCTTTTTTACCTTTTTGTTTTTTTAAACCATGTAGGACAACATGAGAAATTCATTAAACATTTGAATACTACTCAATTCACTGTTTTTCCTGGGGAAAATAAAAGTTCTTATATTTAGATTAAAAAAATTAAAATATATTGAGCTTAAACAACTTCCTTGCCAGAAAAACCTTTTATTGATGGTAAAAGGATAAATTGGAGGAATGCTTAAGCTCTAGAGGTCATTATAAAGACTTCATAATTCTGATTTAGAATCTTGCTAAGTGACTTTGAGCAACTAACTAATTTAAATGTGCAAAGAAGACTGTACACCAGGGAGCCAGTATGTAAGAAAAAACAAACTAGACCAAAAGCAAAAGGCATCTCAGTAGAAACTTCAGTACGGCATAAGAATTTCCAGGACTTTCATTTTAATTTAATTAACTTCAGCAACAATTAAGTTTTTCATGGCAAATGTTCTTCTCTTTGCTTACTTCAGTCTTCTGTCAGCTATTCCTTTGATTGTAACCACCAGCAAAAACTGTGCTTGGGAGTGGCAGTGGCCTCATTTTAGAGAAATATGAAACAGGTTGGAAAAACACTAATAAAACTTGGGAGGAAAATAGTCTATGATGTCAACAGAGCCTTCAAATCCATGAACCACATTTATTAAAAAAATAAGTATACACTTATGTCACGTTCTTGTCATTAACATTTAACATGCAAAGAGTGGGTGAACATTCTATATTTAATTAAAATACAAAATTATGACTTCCATCTGCACTTGCAGACCTGAGAAGGGGCTTAAGGTGAACAAAAAATTTACATCTGTTATTCAAATATTGGTGTGTGGGGCGAGGTATTTTAACCATATCAGCTATCACATCATTCCTCTAATGTAGAATAAATGTGATACTTTATTTATTAATGTTTGAAGACATTTTTAATATTTGAAGTTTCTCAGGCACTTATGTAGAGTTTAAATCATGTGGGGGAATCATAGCTTCCTAGGGTCAGGAATTCTCTTCAGTTATTTACATTTCTTATTTTTATTATATTTTTTGTTCCTTTTGAAATACACACAGAATGTTCTTTTTCTCAGTGCTGCTTTTTCTGTAATTCTTTTGTTCTACATTTGGTGCCAAGGAGCATAGACCATGTTAAATCCAAACAGCAGCCTGCAATCTCCTTAACCATATGCTATTTTTACAGCAGGTGACCTGTGGAAATGCTTTTTTTCAACCAAATCCTCCTCCTCTTGGCTTGTCACTCTGCTTGTTCACACTGGGGCTAATCCTGGTGCTGTCACTCTGCAGCCACAGAGGCCACCATCTGCTCTTTGCCCTACTCCGGCCTTTGATCAAACAGTGAACAAATCCTTCAGGATGGGGAAGAGTTTCCTGGGTGCTGGCCATACGGCAACATATTTGGTCATTGTGTGAGGCCCTGGGTAGCACTGTGGTCTCTGGTAAGTAATGTGACTTCCCATCACCTTCACTTTTTGTTATGGAGATAGTACAGAAATCAGTCATTCTCACCTACCTGAGAAGTGGCAAAGGTACTTGCATGTGGTTTTGAAATAAGGTTATCAAGTGGTCATCATGTGCCTCAGAGTGGCAAAAGCTAATCTCGTGCAGGGAAAGGGAAAAGAACATGCTGACTTTCCCTCAGTTCCATCTGAAATATGTTTGCTGGCAAGGAGTTCCAGTGACTCAGAAAGATGTTGATTAAGAATTGTTTTCTTTGCTACACATGAACAGACCTGAAGCTCAAAAGATAAGGCTGGATAACTGCAAGAGGAAATCGAAAATGCCAAAGTGGATACTTATTTTTTGACAGAAGAAAGGAACTGGAGGCACTACAATCATATAGGCCAGTAAACCTTGGCACATCTTATTTTTGCTGAGAAAGCAACTGCTGAGGCAAGATGGGACACAATATATCACTTTCCCCTCTGTGTTCATGGGGCTGGAGCACTGAACGGTACAATTCTTGCTAAACCCTGCAAAACTGCATCTGACATTGCTTCAGGTAGGACAGAGGCTAACAGTTGCTGAGTAAGCATAACTGGTGGGCCTTAAAATATCTGTAGACTATAACAGAATTGCTGAACTAACAAGATGCTGAGCCAGCATAATGAATAGAACATAGCAAAAACAATGCACTAACTTCATGGTTAAGACAGCTGTAAACGAAAGAAAAGGGAAGAGCTGTCTCTCAGCTGTTTTCAAAGAACTGACTCCCTTTGTATTTGTATCCTCTCTTTGCATTTGGACTAGAATGGATTCAGCAAAACAGCAGAAGGACAGTCTGGACAGCTGAGAATATTGGTGGCTAGTGGGTCTCAGCATTATAAAGAGATAAAAGACAACTCAGAAATCCATCAGTGTTCGGTCAGCAGAAGAGAACAAGTATTGCAGGTGCCAGGGGTTGAGAAGAGTGAGCATTTTCTCCAAATTAGCTAGACATACTGGGCAGGATATGCCTGGATCTCCTCATGATTTGAGTGTGACTTCTAAGTGCCAATGGAAAGCATCTTGCCGACCTTTGTATGTTGTGAGAACTTAGAAATCTGGGCAGAAGAGTACCTTATAGCCAGAATACTATGCTTCAAATGACTGTGTGCTACAGAGTTTATCATAAATATTCACTGTCTTTTATGTAGTTTCATTACTTTCCTTTTAGGATTACTACAAAGATAGATGGTTAGATAGATAGACAGACAGATAGATACATACATACCTACCTACCTATATAAATTCACTGCCATGTTTAACTTATTATTATCTCATCATTTTGATGCTATAATTGCCTGCAGTCATTGTCTGGGTTTGGTTGTTGTAATGCTGACTTGTAGTTATATTTGCTGTTGCAGTGTTTTCACTTAGTGGAATTTGCATAAGCTACCAGTCAACATAAGGTATTAAAATCGTCACCTTCTGAACATAGAAGGTCCCTGTGACTGTGCTTCTACCCACTAACTAATTTGTATTAGTTATCTAATATTTACAATTATGTCTTCAGAAAATTAAAAGAGAATATAATACTGATACATAATCATTCACATTGTTAACTTTTTAGCTTGGTTTCTGATATATTTAGTCCAAGAGAACCAGCACAACTACTAAATTACCACAATAACTAGCATGTCTGGGAATGCTTTAAAGGATGACATATTGGAAACCATTCCTAACAGCATGTTTGGATGTCATCAACACATTTTGGTTGGAAGGGAGTTTATTTGTATGGACACAAACTGCGCTATATTGGCTTCAGGAACAAAATACAAAACCTGTTTCATCCTATAGAATAGATAGACACAGCTTTATATGTCTTTCCTGTTCATGTCCATGAAACTCTTAAACATAGTTCTACAGCTTGTAGTGGGACTTTCCCTTTTCTACCTGAATAGTTTTGCAAAATGGAACTTTGTGGAAAGTTCAATTGAACAAAACATTTGAATTTTCAATAAATATTTGTTAAGATCCTACACAGCATGATAGCTTCCTATAAGGGTATGGAGCATTTTATAAAATAAATTAATTCTACATCCCATCCAGTATGTACCAAGAGCCATAAACAGAATATTTTGTCTTTTTTGGTTTATAATTACATTGCATTATATTTAATATGATATTTAATATTGTCCTCTACATAGAAAACATGATCACTTTTTTCACACTTTTTTCTTTAGATTTTTCATTTATTTCTCATGCTGTATTTTAATAAAAAGCAGAGAAAGTACGCAAAATATAACACACTGAGCCACACTGAGCTTTCCTTTCAAGCACAAGCAGAATGTTTACTCTTGAATTAATGAAAAAAAAAAAGTCAGCATATTCAGCTCTGAGTTTATATGAATTTGAGTAATTTAGCTTAAGTCTAGACTCAGAATAACTTTTTTTCCTGTCATCTGGTTTTAATTGGGTCGTAATTTTATGTCTTCACAGAATGCTCTCACATGTTACTAGCATTTTAGCAAAAATATCTATAGAGAGAAAAATGCACGATTTCCCCCTCTCACTCCCTATTTCATTTTTACAGATTCTTACAGAATTATTTAAGGACTATTCCTCTCCTCTTCTGTTTCTCAGATTAATTTCTAGAATGGGAGGAAGTTTCCCCAATCTCTTTTAGAAAGTTATCTTCGTGTGGTAAGAGACCAAAATGGGAAACGTGAATAGAAAATCTTCAAGGTAAGGCCCCCAGGGCTCCCATGTATGGTCATTTCAACCAGCAAAGGTTTGGAAATGCATTGGGGAAAAAATACGTTAGTCATGGAAAATCAGTGCCTAAATCCAAGTACACCAGAGTGAAAACACAGATAGCTGCAGCATTTCCCCCCTCTCCAGAGGCAGCGTTTCAGTTACCAGCCATGTTGACAGCAGCTGTTCCTGCTGTGCCTGAGCTGTCCTTGCTTCCCGTAAGGAGCACAGTATTCATGTCCCTGCTTAGTCTGTGCTCAGATATCTGTGTTCATATAGGCAGCTATTCCTCGTTTCATCTTCATCACGACAACACTCAGTATATAGCCAAGACACTCTGATTTTACAGTGCCTGTTATAATGGAATATGCTAAACCAGGAACAATACAGTACTGCAACTGAAAACATTAATAATTCCTGGCAGACAAATAGGCGTACATCATGATATATCTAAATAACAGCAAAAACATTATAGATATAGCTAAATTATAGACAATAATAAAGAATGAATAAGAGCTTAAGATACAATTTTTGTCCCCCTTTTTTAAAATTTTTTGTTTGTTTCTTTTATTTTTTTTGTCTAAAATGAAAAGGTAAGATCAGGACACATTTTCAACATGAAATATGCAAGCAATAGCACTCGGTACTTCATTGCCCCTTAATGAAAACTAAGATTACAAATAAAAACAGCAACAACAAAAAAAGACTCCTAGAGCTGAGGTTTCAAGAACAGAAATTAATAAAAACAGACATTATGGAAATTATACTGTCAAGATGTTGCTCCCTTTTTAGCCAAAATTAAGGTGGACTTTTCATTGTACTTACTCAAACAAAAAGCAGTCTGTGTTTTAAGAGAATAAGTCTTGTAATTCTTATTTTTAACTCAAAAATTATTGCTGAAATAAATGGGAAAATAAATACTGTTAAAATGTGACTGGAGAGTTTACTTTCTATCTGTTCTTTCATTTATTTCCATTTATTTGATAATGTCTTCTGAAACTACCTCTGTTTTTCATTGTCTTTCTAAGGACTCAGTGAAAACCTGTGTCACTGCCAACTGCTGCTGCACCTGTTTTATTTTTGCAGCTCTCTCCGAACTTGTGCAAAAACCTTGAGACATGAGCTTGTTCACAAAGCAAGCTTTTGCTTCTAACCTTACGCAAAATAACCAGTGATACCATTTATTTGGCATAAGATTTATTCTTTAACCCCTGCATGGTTAAGATTTACAAAGATATTTACTGGGATGCTATTTGTATATTAACGGGAGGCTGGATTCCTCACTGGATTCCCTTTGGTGTGTTCAAAATCACCATAGGTGTTATTTATACTACTTCTGTTCTTAGTGCCTTTGCCAAAAGAGAAAAGTCAGTCCAACACAGTTGTCATCTAAAAATAAACACCAATGAGATCTTCTTCCTGTGGGCTGTAAGGTCATTCTGTAACTCAGCATGGTTCATTGATCTCTTCTACTCCCTGTGCCTTTCCAGATTTATTGGAAATCTGTTCAAAGGAGAATATATCTTACCGCTCAGAACTCTACGAACTGCTGCTAAATGCTGAGTAAAAGATTCTCTTCTGTTCTCTTTATTCCTTGTCCTTAGAGACAGAAGTGAGGAAAATCTTCCCAAGTCTCAGACATCAGCTGAAAACAGATGAGCAGGGAATACAGATTGAATACCTTCTGCTGCTTTTCCTTTGGACAAGTTCACTAAGTTCAGGAAACATCTTGGGATCAATTCATGTCAGTGTGTGCCTGTATTGCTTCTGTCATTAGTGTGAAGAGCCTCAAAGTAATTTAAATCAATGATCTGATTACTAATAAAGAGCAGCACTGGGCACAGGTCAGACATATCTGCTTTGTATTTACCTTCCTTTTAATATTTCACAGTATTAAACAGTACTGTGAAGAGAGAAATCACATTTCAACTAGCAAGAGAGTTATCTATCTACTTATTTGCTTCAAGCTAATCACATCGTGGCATAGGGCAGTTCAAGCACTCATGTAAACATATGAAATTTACTAGAAAAAATGGAGTTTCATCCACATTGACTCAGGCTATGTCCTCACTTCACAGTAAATCCTGAAAAAAATGGAAAAACATGAATACGTGCTGGGAGTTTTGCTGGAAGCTCAGCAGCTGGAATATAATCACTGAGGTTTGATTAATTTTTTTGTTATTTTCCTTTTTTCTTTCTTTAAAATAAAACTTTCTAGCAAGACTAAGGTATGTGCACTCAAGCCAGTGTTAGATTAGTACGGTATGTGTTGGATTAGTACGGCAGTTTATAAGCAGTAGAATCTTGGGGACTGTGGAGCTCCACCAAAACAAAGGGCTCACCTTTGGGATGGCCCTGGAAAGTAGTGTGCAAAAAGGGAGAGAGGCTCAGTACACCAAGAAAAAGAAAGATGAAGGACTTGAATTCCTTTGATTCCTGCTGCAGAGGGATATCTGACAAAACAAATTTGTGTCAGGCATTTTGCAAAGTGTGGTCTTCTGCTCTCCCTTACTGCTGGGCTGTGCCTATTTGTTTTGCTAGATAGGTGTTATTTTTTGGTTTAGTAGCATTCTTAGGAAACCTAAACTATCTCCCCATATTTTGCAAATATATGTGTAACATTACCTGGATGGGTATAAAAGCTGTATTTCCTAAAACTGTTTCTAGAGAAATATGGTGAAACTGATCCCTTTTGATTATGGGTAGTGATGCCAGACTGGGAAAACAAACATGCAGGCTAACAAAAACATTAGAGAAGCTCCAGGATACCACATCACTGAACACTAATGTTTAGACACCTTTGCAACCAGCAGTTGGAGGTAAGAACCTCACAAGATGATCCACAATAACCAGCATACTGCACCAAGAGCTATAATATTAAAACTGGGAGAAAATAATTAATCTAAACTAGCAGAGAAAAAGAAACCTCCCTAAAGTTGAGTTTAAATCTAACAGATATATTAAACTTATGTTCCATTTATTTTTTCCAAGATGTGTCAAGGTTTAGGGTCTTAGAGCAAGAGTTGGAACCCAGAAATTCCCACCACCATCTATAAACTGAGGTCTTTAACCATGGACAGGATGAGCCTTCTCTTCTCTTTCCCTCTCACTGTCCTACTCTTTACTTCTTGCTGCTGTCATATATAGTGTCTATTTTAGTAGGTTTTCCATAGTGAAATTGCTTTTAAATGAATTCAAATAGTTGTTAAAATAAGATTTACCATAGACTTTGACTGTCTCAGGCCAAAAATAGCCAATTGCTTCCTAGTTAGGGCAAATCATAGGAAAAGTGGCTTTGAGTTATTTCAGACACAGAGTGTGAGTGAAGCCCAGGTCCTCTGAATCTGAAATTAATGCTCGAACCACTGACCCTTCAGTATAAAAGAAATGCATTGAAACATACCGTCTTACAAAAATGGCAAATGTGACTGAACTTTTTGTAGATGTCCTCTCAGCATGCCTGCTGGATAGGGTTCTTTTAAGTTTTCTGGTAATGTTGCAACTGAATTATAATTCCAAGCCAGCCCAAAGCTATACAGAGTTGTCTCATCTTGTTAAAAATGGGGCACTCTTGGCAGACACAGAGCAAGGCTTTAAATATTTGAGGAACCCTTCCTCTGAAAACCAAGTCACTTCCATAGTTCAGGTGCTTCCAGAAGAGTAGATCATCTGAGTTGAGGCTTTAAGGATGGCAAAGCTGACTTACAGAGCTTAAATTCCACCTAACTCCCACCTGAGGAACTACAACCATTTCTAAAGTTATACATAAACTCAGAACTGTAGGAAGAAAATAACCCAAAAGTATTGTTTTTCCCATAGGTGTATTATTTTGGGTATCCTTCCTATATGCAAATAAAAACTAGCCCCAGATTTCCCAAGATTATATCCTGAGATATAATATACTTCCATTTCAAAATCATATGTGAAAGAAAAAGGCCACTTATGGAGCATGCTGAGAATCTGTAACAATTTTACAGTTAATGCTTTTATCCAGACATGACTGAACTTCATGCCCTCCACAAGCTCTTCCCATCTGCTCAGTGAAACATAGGGTAAGAAAACATGTCACTGCTGTAAATTGATCTTGAACTTTCCTGCCTCACATTAATGTCTTCCAAAAAATCCTTAAAGCCATAACTAGAGTGCTGATATCCTCAGTTAAAAACGAACACTGAGTTAAGCAGACAAAATCTGTCTGTTGTCTTTTTAGCCTGAAACTGGAGTAATTTCACTAAAGGTAAAGTTGTAAGTCCTTATTTATTTGGCCAAGAACATTTCTAATTTGTAGTCTTAGTAGATTGGCTCAGGTTGTCTTTGGACTTAAGTAAATAAGTAACCTATAATATTCTCCAAACCAATGCAATTGGAGCAGCTTCAAGTGCTACACTTCACTTCTGAATACACAAGTTTATTGTGCATGTGGGATCATTTATTTTATCAAGATTGGTGAAAATATAAAAGGAACTAAATATATCCTCACTAAAATTACCTCCAGAAGTACATTTAAATAAGACTTACACAACACAGTTAGAGAGGAAGAGTAAATACAGAAAGCATCTGCTCTGATTTACTGTAAATCTCTCCCTGGGTGATTTTGATGACTCAAGACCTGAGAAGCTTAGAAAATTATATATGACAGAGTCATATGCTGTTAACTCTATAAATACAAACAATAAATATTGTATCCCCCACTATGAAAGAAATTATAGTGCCTTGAGCACTGGAAGAATAACAACAGTACCATAAGAATATTATATGTCACAAGCTCTTGCAATTAGCAAGCAAAAGGAGACAAAAAAATGCCCAAAGTCCCTTTTTTTAATAGACTTTGTATTTGTGAACAACAAAATTAACTGGTATGTCCTAATTTGAAAAGTTCTGTAAATATTATTTATTTTTCAGGAATTAAATATTTTAACACAGCAAAAATTTCAACAGTGTAATGTGTTATTCTAAAAAAAATGTAAGTCTTTAGCTGCTATAATTGTCTCAGTGTAATTGAATAACTCTATGTGTATGTGGAAAAAAACCCAAACAGTCCTATTTCTATGTTCCACCCTCACTTCATATTCAATCAAGTCCACCTCCAGACCCAAATCTAGATCTTAAAGCCCAATTATGTGATAATTATTAACATTCAACAAAACTCTGCCAAGGTTTAACAGCTACTGAACCTTCTTTACTTATTCTGGGTAAGCTGAAGCTTCACGTAGGATCAAAAAGTCTTTTTCCATAGACAAAGTTAGTATCTTTTAAATACAACCAAAACAACATTTAGGTAAAAATATAATTTAAAATGTTCTTCACCTCATATCTGAGAGTGAACAATTAACCTTTTTAAGAAAAAAGTGAGTTGAGTTCACACAGGCACAACCTTAGGCTGAGATTCAGAAGACTTTTGCTTTGCTGTCTTTCCTTGCCTTGGTACCAGTCATCTGGTGATGATGTTGGGAACATTACTTGGGCTATATATTCGGTAGTAAATTAAAACTGCCCAGGATCACTTTCTGCCAAGGTAACCAACAATAATAAACACATATCTTTACTGTCTGATTCTTTTAACTGTCAAAACATGCAAGATCTCCTGAGTCATTCTGATCAAAGTCTGGGGTGATTCCTGAACTGTGAGTGAGGGAGATTTGAATCCTGCCTGCCCTGTGCTGAAGATTGAATTTTAGTATGGTGTTGGAGCCTTACTTAGTTTATCTCTACAAATGTAGCTTTTACCTCTTTTTCTATAGTTTCCCCATCTGTAAGGAGTGGAACAAAATACCTGCGTCCCTTATACAACACATAACAATCTCAAAGGAAGGTGTCAACTCTCTTCCTTAATAAAGAAAATGAACTGTTAGAGAGGACAACACAGTCTTCCTTCTCTTGTAATCATTGTAACTCTTCCAACCTGACATGAACAACAACCCATTTATGTAATTACTTACTCTAAAATGAAAATATGCGGTTGGAAAAGTAGCATTGACTTTCTATAATATCCGGGTGGATATATGTGTAGAGCCTCATTGGAGTGTTTGGTGGTGTGATGGTCGCAGGGGTATGATATTAGTCTCCTAGGTTAGACTTTCCAGTCCATGTATCTAGGAGAGGAGGGGGTGCTCTCCCCTGGTTCCCCCCCACCGGCCATGTGGTGCCTGAGCCCTGGGCAAAGGACACAGAGACCACAGCACCTTGGAGAGGGTGCGAGCAGAGACAGTTTATTCAGGAAGCAGGGACTTTTTATAGTCCCTTGGAGGGGGTCCAGATTCTCCAATGGGGGAAATAGTATTGTGTGGCTTTGGGCCAACAGAGATGAGGGGATTAACATAGAGGCGGGGAAAGGTTTCAGGTAGCAAGGTGGGTCACTCCCCTCTGTACCATGAGGAGGGGTCGCAAAGGATCTCTGGGAAGGAGCACATGGTTTCGGGGAAGTGGTACAAATGGATTCTGGGAAAGGGAGGATATGGATTTCAGAGGGGGACACATGGAGAAGGGTAAACACACATTTTAAGCAATATTAAAACATCAGTTCAAAGTCTTATCAGTTACATTCTGCATCATTTCAAGGTGTTATCAGTTAGATTCTTAATCCATTCCCACACTAGAATGTCTACTAAATGTGTATTAAATATTTTGGTAGAGATATAATCCCAAGAAACATAAAGTCAGAGTACCATAACTTTTCTCACAGTTTCAACTATTATTTTTGTTATTAAAATTGAAATTACTACATATTTAATGTTACCTAATATACCTATTAAATAAGCTGCAATTCAGCAATATGTTCTGTCACTGGTTTGTAAGGTGTCCTGTTTAAGTCAAGAAAACTTTATGGGAGTTGTAGAAGGCAACCATTTTGTAATAAGTGTGATGGTGATGAAGGGCTATACATTACTTTAAAGCTTCAATACACAATCTCTACTATCTAGAAAAGATGGCTATTAGCACTGTGGTTTTCTTTTGTTTGCCTTCCAGTGAGTGGTATTTCAGCATGTGTTTGTGTTCTAGTGAATTGGAAAACATGTTTTTCAAAGCGAAATGGAAAATATTGCTTGGCAAAATAATGTCTAATGATGCATTTCTCACAAATTTTAGGATTCAAATTTGAGAACTAATGAGTGCCTTGAATTTCAAGTAATAGAAGATTATGTGGCAGTTGAGAACTGCTTGGGTTTGCTATTTGTTAATTTCCCGATGTTCAAATAATTTAATAAAGAAAGCATAACTTTCCTCTTTTATATCTAGCATTCTTTTCCACCCAGAACCTTTGGTATGTAATTAAAAAACCAGTTAAACAAAAATCTCCAGTATTTGTTTATTTTCCCAGAGTGTTTATAGTGTAAGGTCCTGATCCTACATGGTCTTACATGTGTGAATAATTTTAAGTGGATGAGCAGAATTAAAATGTTTGCAGAAGTATTTATAGGAATAAGGCTTAAATCCAGTTGATAGTCTCTGCTTGTGGAAAAAGTGCCCTTTTTTTTTTTTTTTTTTTTTTTTTTTTTTTTTTTTTCCCAGAGGACTTGCCTTTATTTCTTCAGATTTCTTGCTGATGAGAAATCTTTCTCAAATCTGAGTGTGTCTTCAGTGTTGGTAGATAGAAAGAGAAGTTTTAGATACTATGAAAAGACAAGAGACATGATATGTGCCATCAAGGACATTTGCTACCTTCATTAGTAGAAAAAGCAGGCAAATTAGGTAAAACAGCTTTCCCTTCTATACCTGAACAGACACAGTAAAGGACAGGATTTAACAGTTAGATGTCAAGGAACAAAAATAACTCCATGTTCATCATGGGAAGAGAGTTCTTCAGGTAAGTATTCAAGTAAAATATTTCAGTTTCTTAAACTTTTAGAAATACTCTGACAACAGAACCCTTACAGAGAGACTTGAGTCTGAGATGTATATGGAGTAAGAAGGCAGTCATTTTTGACCACAGTGGACTTTCATTTAAGCCAACAGCTCCCCGCCCTTTCCCTTTCCTGGCAGCCCAGTCTGCAGGAGACAGGGGAAAAGCAACAACTCTAAGACAGGGCACTCTGTTGGTGAAGTCTGAGAGTGGCTCTATGAGTTGTCTTATCTTCTTTGATAAAGGAGAATAGAAGAAGGAAGAGTGTTCAGAATACTGTGGGAATAGTGAGTGATAACAAATTGCCTGCCTGAAAAGCTGATAGACACCTATGGAGCCCTTTGTGTCTTTGAGTTCCCTAGGTTTCAGATGCATGTGGTGATGTGCATCTCTGGACCTTTCTTACTACATAAGAAGCTGGGAGGCAGACATCAGGGCTGTGAACTTACTGTGTGAGATGATTCTCTCAACTCCTTCCCCCACCCCTTCTGGTCAGTGCTCTCTTTGATGTATGAAGCCATGTGTGTGTATATTCAGAGATGCCTGCAGAGTTTCCCTTTTCCAGGAAAGACAGGCCTAGTCTGAGGAGTCTGGCTTATGGGCAGTTTTTCAGATATTCCCACAGAAGAAAGTGAGCATATGACTAATAATGAATGACCTGATTAATAGCATAGTTCAGGCAAGTATGTCTGTGAGAAAAATGGTGCCGAAAAGTTAAGTTACCCTGAACTGTGCCAGGAAACAACAATTCTGGGTGAAACAGGACATATTTTTAATTTGAGACACTGCCAGGTTATTTTTGACACCACTATCTTCAGTCAGCTTATTCAAAGACATTCAGAGGCCACATGTTCCCACAAACCTGCCCAAAAAGAAAAATTTGACAATCCCACCCATCTTTCCTGGTATTTCAATTTCCATCTTGCTTTAATTGGAAACACTACTGAACACCAGAGAGGTGTTGTCAGGACTAACTAGAGTTTAATGAGCAGCATCAGCATCCTGGGACAAGTTGGATGATTCTGCACTGGGTCTGGTTGGGATGGAAATAATTTTCATCATAGCAGCCTGTATGGTGCTGTGTTTTAGATTTGTGACCAACACGGTACTCATAACATATTCATGTATTGGCTAATGAACAATATATGCACAGCACCAAGGCCTTCTCCTTAACTCACTCTGCCCTCTGCAGTGAGTAGGCTGGGACTGGACAAGAATCCATGAGGAAACACAGCTGGTACAGCTGACCTGAACTGGCCACAGTGATACTTTGTACCATGTAAAACCATACTTGGCAATAAAACAAGTGACTGTTGTTTATAGTTTGGCTGGATATTGGTCTGCTTGTAGGGGTGGAGAATGATTGCCCCTGCATCTCCTCTGGTGTTTTGGGTATTTTTCCCTTCACTGTCCTTAATTATTAAACTTTCCCACAACTTTTCTCTCTTTTACTCTTATTTTCTCTCCATCTTTCTGGGGAAGGGGAGGTGGATTGAACAAGTGTCTGTGTTGGTGCTTAAATACTTGCGAGGACTAAACCATCACAGGTCCTAATGACATTTGCTCCCAGTCACAGTCTTTCTAGCCTGGGATGACACATATTTAGTTTGCTTGCACTGTGCCATACCTCCCCAATCTTGTATGGAATGTCAAAACTCACTCAGAGATGAGAAAATTATTACTCCAGGATCACTGGGAGAATGCAGCTAGGCACAGTCTCAAGAATGTTTTGTCAGATAAACATCAATTTGGCTTTTCTCCCTCTTGGTGTTTATATGTCCTTACACATTGATAGTGGGTACATTTCTGGACTCTGAAGGTCAGTGAAGGATCTGCTTGCAAGGCAAAGGAGGACTGCTTTGTACTACTGCAGTATTTAACATCCATTTCACTGGAATAATTTGGATTAGCGGCCTTTTTCAGACACTGTATGCAATTTTTCCTCCCTGGTTCATTCCACTTGTTCATACTCTTCCACTGTCATTGTGTGCTGCTCAGCACAGCACCTGCCAGGCTACTAAAAGCCTGGAGTCAGCAGCTGTTGGTTTACACTATTAAGTTTTCCTTTTACTCCTTCTGACTGGTACTGTGGAAGCAAATGCTGCAACCTCACTCTCTTTGCTTGCCAGGCAGCTGTAGCTCTTCTCAGATTCCAGAGGATGAATCCATTAGTAATTTTTTATCAGTTCTCAGTTATCATATCTTCCTGTTACACATACTAGTAGAATATGGCTCAGACATGGCAGCCCCTACAGCACCGTCACACTGTTGGGCTAGCACCAAGGAAACATGATTGTACATCATACTAACACAGCTGAACACTGCTTAAACCCTGCAACACTCATCAGAGAGAGCAGAGAGCAGGCTTGAGCTTTTTTTTTTTTTTTTTTTTTTTCAATGTGTTAAGCTCCAAAACTGTTTCCACAGAAATTCCTTTCCACTATCTGGGAAAGAATATAATCCAACAACAACAACAAAATCATATAACCAGCACAGCGTTTTATTACTTACATTTTACTGCATATCACTGGAGATGCTGACTGGCAGCAGTCTAATGGCACAGAAGCAAATCAGAAAGAAAATGGCTTACAGTGAAGCTCTTCACCTTGCTATGAAGTACAGCACTGCCAACGGATGGCAAGGATGAGTCCACAGAAGTGGAGGTGAGAGGTAATTACATATAACTTACACCCACTTCAAACTAGAAGATTTCTGTGGCATATGCAGCTATGGTTCTGAGCTGAAGTCAGAAGCATTTTTGATGCAGAGGATGAGAATGCAGTTAAATGTATGTTGAAATGCAGTGAAGTAACATTTTTTAAAAGATGCAAATTTTTTTGTTGTAAATGGAAAAGTGGGCCGAGTAATGATTTTGCCATATATATGTTTTTTGTTTTTTGTTTTTTTTTTTTTTTTTTTAATCCCTAACAATTTATTCTCTATTTTTAAGGAAATTCTTTGTCACTCCAAATGTTAATGTCACAGGTGCATGGTTCTTCATTTTCTCTGTAAGAGTGCATATTGCTTTACAAGCAGATGCTATATTTTAATAAAAAGGTATTTTGCACTGAATTTCAATATAATAGAAATGGACATACTGTTGCATGCTTTCAAGTGTAATAAAATAGATTCATTATAGTATGAGAAGGATTTTGAGTTTGAAAATATGTTTTCTTCAGAATATTTAATAGAAAAGAACATATCATTCCTCTATATAAATTGATAGAAACAGGATGCAATCACCATGTGAATGTGTGCCCATTAACAGAACCACAAAGGGAAGGATTGTGATGAATATGTTTGTGATTTTCACATCTCACAGATAAATTCTATCAACCACAAATGAAAGCCATTTTCCCCCTAAAAATAACCCCAAAAAGAATACAGGTTTATATGAACTGTATGGTAGGTCCTTGAATTTAAGGATATCTCTGCTTAGCAATACCTCATAAAGTAATTGGTTTTATAAATACTTCATTTACTTACAACTAAATCTTATACAAATGAACATTAGAGCTTAAGATCTGGCAAAAGTAAGTGAAGTGGGATAGCCACTGAATGAAACGGCTGGGCTTTTTAATCATAAAAATATAGATGGACCTTAAGGAAGACTGAGTTCTCTTTCTCATTTGTCTACAGAGGGTCTAATCACAGAGGCACTTCTAAGTGAAAATGTGTATTTATTTAGCTGCCTCTGTGACTCTTATCTAAAAGGTGGTGTGCAATCATGTAACTCAAGCCAATGAAACTTAGCCATACATTGTCAAAGGCAGGCTGTAGAGTGGTTACAGAGGGGAGGGGCAAAGCCCATGCTTACTAGATTATTTGTAAATCACTTTAAATGACTTTATTGACCAATTAGTTCTTGAGTTGCTTTAATTTTGCATAGTCTTCTATTCTCCAAAGTAAAGTTATGAGAGATACTATGTCCTCTCCAGTTATAAAACTGAAACCATGAAAGTCATTGACAACAGATTTTGTGGATGCCAAATATTTTCAGACAGCAACTACAAGCATTCATAGAAGACAAATCCACCAGAGGATATCAAGAAAAAGTATTATACCCTCAGTTTAGAATTCCCTGCACACTGCTACAACCTGGGTTAACATAAAGAATTATTACATGTATCTCTTCTTCTGCTAGCCACTGTTAGGAAAAAAACTAGATGGAATGTGCATTCAGTCTCATATACCTAATTTTATGATTTTAATTACTGACTGACTTCCCATCAACCAAAATAACCAACTACATATATACTATGAACAGCTGTGAGAAAGGGATCAGATTAAGAATATAGTAACTAAGCCAATGATGTTCTCAGACTTGTTTCTATTTTCACCCGAACTGGGTTAAGGATTGTGACTTGCTACTTCTAATTGGTGTATCTTTCAAAGAAACTGCAATAAGCTGATGGTCATATCAGTCCCATCATATAGCAAGCAATGCAAGAAATGGACAAAATCTCCCATAAAAAATACAGCTATTCTAGACTGTTGATTCCTTTATTATTCTGAAAGAAGATATGGAAATTATTGTTCTGATTGCTTATGCTTTTCTAGAAATAACAGTGAACTTCAGTAGCATATTGGGCCACAGTGATATTATGATATTTATATATTCATACATATATATATATGTGTATGTATATATATATTTATATATTATATGCTATAAATATAATGGGTGTGGTATAAAACCTAAGATGTATAGACAGGGAAATAGATTTCCCATTTCAGAAAGACCTTGGTATGTAGCTTGCTGCAATTTCAAATGGCAAATAGATCAGGGGAGTTTTAATGTTATACTAAAAATCCTGTCTCTGCACAATTTTACTATTCCTCAAGGTAGTTTCCCCCCTTCTATTGCAAACTCCAAACTTCTATGACTCACTTAATGTTTACATAAATATTCCACATCTACGACCATCATAGCAAACACTGAAGAAGTGGCTGTCCACAGCTTTATCCAATACCAAAAGTTATTTCAATGAAAATTGAGTACAAAATTCAT
This sequence comes from Formicarius rufipectus, assembly GCA_013399695.1. Taxonomy (NCBI): domain Eukaryota; kingdom Metazoa; phylum Chordata; class Aves; order Passeriformes; family Formicariidae; genus Formicarius; species Formicarius rufipectus. The sequence goes on along the minus strand of VXAU01003988.1, from coordinate 80,667 downwards.
TCTCACACTTCACAACTAGGTCTTTCAGAGATTGCAGCTTTTGAACAAAAGCATTATAAACCACATAAAGAACTCCTTGAGTTTTGATATTTGAGGAAATTGTCTTTCATATAAGAGAAATTCTCATCTGAACCAACGGATTGAAACTGTCCCTTACATTTCTCTATAAGTTTATAACTGCTTATAACATTCTGCTTAAATAACACATGGAAGCCAAATGCATAGAAAATCCACTGCAAGTTGCTGAATCCCATATCCTGGCAGAGGTGAGGCTGTCACATTGCCATGGTCGTATGCCCACCCAGCAGCCAGACTGAGCTAAGCATCTGTCCTCGGTAGGTATACACTCACATAAATGCACTTCTACAATACACTTATACATACTTACATGACTGGTCACAGAAATTAGTACCGACAGAAACACTGACACAAATATAGGTAGCACAAACAGCTTTTCTGTTTCCATCTCTGGCAGCTCAGGATGAGGGTCTTTCAGTGGGCAATTTATACACACAGCTCGGATCCCTCCAGTATCCAGCTTTAGATACCCAGTCTACACAGTACCCCTGAACTCTCTGGTTTCCCAGTTTCTCCACAGAAAAAAAAATAAAATAAATAAACAACACAAGATGCAAATGAGTCTGACCCATGCACCTCACAGTCTCCCCAGTGCTGGCTTGGATCAACTCTATCCTCTGTCCTCCTAGACCACTGCTCCAGCACTTGGCTCTCAGCCTCTGTCATACTCACCAGCTAGTCTAACTGGACATTAGCTAGAGAACATGTACAAACATGTACCATTCCAGCACCTCAAACTTCTGGTACCCAAGATATATGATCCCTACGATCCGTGGTCCCTAGTTATATCTGCTGACATTCAGGTCTCCATGTACACACATGAATGCTGAAAATAAAGACCCTTACTCAAGAAAATAGTTGGAAATAGAGTTTGATGAGAGCACAGGACAGTACAAGGTGATCAGACAGAGCATGGCCAGACGAACATGATGACCAGCAGTCTGATGAGAAGTACCTGGCCCCTTTCCTCTATTTCTGTTTTTCCATTCTTGTTACTTCACAAGTCACACAGATTCCTTCCTTTCCCTACCTTTCATTTCTCCTCTAATTATCTCATAATAGACTTGTACAATACCAAAATATTCCTCCCTATATCCTACACTGAATTGCCTCCCTCTGTAGGCAGTATCCACTGGAGCCTGGAGGCCCTCTCCTGTTGACTGATGGTGATGGGCCTCAGTCACAGATCAAGGGGCTGACTTGCTCCTGAGATGCTCTGGGAGGGGCTGAGTTGGAGGAACTCATCCTCCTGCCCACTGTTGCGCCTCTGGGCTTCTTCAAGTGTGTGTTGACCATTTAATCACGAAAAGTATCATTGTACAAATCCATCTAAAGTTGCTTTTGTCAGTTTGTTTTGCAGTTGTAGCATGAAAATACCATGTTGCAGGTCTAGTTGGACAGGGACAAAAGCACACTCTGTGGGGTCAGATTTCCATCAGCAGTTGCTTTTTGGATAATATCTATTCAAAGTGGAACCAGAAGTAAAATTTGTCTGTTTACCTATTAATGGCATCTCCCTTGCATCTAAACTTTGTAATTCCCGTTCCTAAATTAAGTGAGGTCCCTTTTTATGTGGAAGGAAGTGAGAACCTTTGAGAGTCTCAAAACAGAGATCCCCTCTTCTGCCCAATTAAGTCATTTAATCTTCTTTAGGTCTAATTTTTTGATGAAAGTGAAGAAAGAATGGAGAATACAGTCACCTAGGGCACTTCACCAGGAAGATACTGTCTCTTCTCACATAATAGCAGTTTTAGAGAAATGGAAACAATTTATCTTAAAATCATAAGGCAGCAATCTAAACCAGGCCAGACTAATTACGAACTGAAATGGCCAATATCTTTCCACTGAGAAAGGCAATCCAAGGTGATAAACTCAGATATAAACTCTGTAGGAATCAACATTTAATCTGATGAATCTCACCTTAAACTCAATTAGTTAGATGTGTAATAGAAGACAACTGATAAGAAACTGCTATAAAAAAAGCACTTTAAAGTCACCTGCCTTTCAGCATGAGAACTGATGAACTAGAAACTTTAATTTCAGTACTGGTAAAGTGTCTAAATAAGGTAAAATGCATCTCTGTCAATATTTCCTGTATGAAATCAGAGGATGAGTAAGCTTAGCAGCTGTTTAATGCAAATGTGTTGGCATTACATTTACAATAGCATGATCTTAAGCCAGAAAACTCCAGTCCAGAAGTTTCAAAGGGAAAAAGTTCGAGTTTTTTGAAAGTTTCTATTTTTTCCTTCAAGTTTTAGAGGATTTAATAGTTAGAATTTATGAAGATAAGATCAGGAAAACAAACTGACAAACCCCCACAAAATAAAACATCATGTTACAGTTAAGAAACCAGGTTTGGGTTTTGGGTTTTTTGTTTCGTTTTGTTTTTGTTGTTGTTGTTTTTGGGTTTTGTTTGATTTTTATTTTTGTTTGTTTGTTTGTTTTCAGGAACTATATTCCTACCCACTGCTAATTCCTTCTGTCACATGACAAGTCAGGCCTGACCTGATAAAGGCAAATCTTGGAGGAGCTAGGCAAAAGGTAATATATAAGTCATGCAAGGGTGAAAATTTTGGCTGCATGCTCATAAACTCATGCTCAGTATTTCTTTAGGTGCCTTCTTGATTTGATATGGTTATTTAACCACAGGTTTCTTAAAGGCAATTTTTTTTTCCCTATCTTTGATATGCCTTACAAATTTTTCACCATATTAGAGTTTTTGTCATAGTTCCTGTAAGACTGATTTGGCAGCTGCCAAGATGCAGTCAGAGGTGAGCTCCATGATAGGGAAGTACTTAAGCACAGGTGACAGACTGCATGGCAGCAGCAGAGTGACATTTTATCTGGAGACTTAGACAATGCAGGCAGTAGCACACTGCATTTGATACACAGAGGGGACAGCTGTGGTAAGTGTGGCAGTGTACAAGTAAGTGTTTTGAAAGATTATGACAGGCAAAATCTGACTTTTATTAAGAAAGTGAGGATAAAAAAGGGAATCTAATGGAAACCAAGCAAATAGATTCTATACCTGGAGATCAATTTCATCCTACCTTAAATAAGTTCTATGTATACTGTACACACACAACATTAAAAAATACTTTCCACACAGTCCCAGTCTTTGAAAAGACTTGAGTCTCCCTATCTAATGTGCATTAAATATGACTTTGTTCCATAAATGGTTCCACAAGTTACACTGACATGAGTAAAAGTGGCAGTAGTAGGTTCCTGTTTGACAAAAACAAAACTAGGTATGAATCATTCATTTTGTTTTAAGTTTCCCTTCTGTGTTGCTCGTAATTCTAAGCAGTAAAAAAAAAACCAAATCAATGGAATACTGAACTATGCTGAGACACTTCTGGAAAGTTAGAAGTCATGTATTCAAGAGTGAGTACTAGTATCTCTCATTCATTATTGAATTTTATTTTTAAAGACCTTGAAAGAAGAAAATAAATGGTAAAATAAGTCATGGAAACTCACCACTGGCTGAACATTTTTTACTTTTTTTTTATCTTTTTGCAGATGAACCCCAGTGTTGACAAAGAGTTGTTACAGGCCAAAGAAGAGCCAGCAATGGAGGTATGTTGACTTTCTGCAGTACCAATGTCCCCCACAGTTGGCAGAAGTTTGGACAAAAATATTTCTGTCATTCTGGAATGCACATAGAGAGAGAGCAAAGAGATCTATGTGCTACTAGGCTTTTATTTTTCTTCACAGTAACCTGGATTCATGACATTTATTCTAAGCACAGCTGTTATGCTCTTTCAGCTGTAAAGAAAAAAATAATATAGAGGAAAATGTCTTTGGGCATATTTTCCTCCTATATACGTGCTCTCTGAGGGTTTGCATTTGATTATATACTGGACAAATCCTTAATAAACATAAATCAATATAGGTTAAATTGAAATAAGTAGAATTATGCTGTTAACTCTTTTAAAATTTTTTTTAATTTGCATTTTGTGACAGAGCCAGAACTTTTTTTGTTTGTTTGTTTTTTTACTAAGTACTGACAAGTAAAAAGAAACCTGATGCAGGATAAGGAGATGACATTTATCTACCTAACTAACCTTTATGCTGTTTCTTGTTTAGAGCTTGCATAGATTTTATTATGTTCATTCCTGAAATCAATAGGAAATAAGCTCCAATTCCTCATTTTCCTGTCCAGTCTTCATGAGAAGGACATCTTGGGAACCTTCCTGCCTTAGTCTGGAGCATGGCACCTCCCTGGTCTGTATTCTACAGGTATAGAGCAGTGATGTACAGAGTAACCAGTCATGTAAAAGGTACCCAGAGAAGTAAGTGGCCAAAGGGAAAAAATAATGTACATCACCAGTAGAGGAAGAACAGCAGCTGTGAGTTCTCAGAAAACTGCAGTCTGCAAATTCTTGCTGCCATGAATGGTAGATACATCAGCAGGTCTAAAGTAAAGAAAGGTGATAATGAGACAACAGCTTTCTGTAAGATACAGACTTAGATAATTATTTATAACCTCCTCTTGCTCTCAAAAGATATTGAGTTAACTGCCCTTGCAGAGTGAATTACAGCAAATATGCCTAAGGCATGGGATGTGAAAGAGGCTGGTTTCTATAACTGCTCCACACAACTAATAGTCTCCCTATTCTCAGGAATTTTGCATTGTTGGTAACACCAGATTACTCTTTGGGAAGGAAAAAGTGTTAGTTTTTTATTTCTTCGAGGTTGTTTTTTTCCCCTGCAATTTACTGGAATTAGAGAGAATATGTCTGCTTGCAGGATCAATAGGAAAAGGAGAGTACAAGTGAAAATGGAAAGGAAGAAAGTAACAACAAAATTAAAGCTTCAGCAGGAAAAAAGCCCTGAAACCAGTACAACTATGATAGTGGAATCAGCTGAAGAATATGGGAAAANNNNAGGGGAAAAAGGGAAAAAAAAGGAAAAAAAAAAAAAAAAAAAAAAAAAAAAGACATCAAAACCAAGCAGAAATACTCCAGTTCTCTTTATTTCTGACCATAAATTATCATCAGATAATATATACACTATTCACATTTCTCTGCTTTGACTTCAGCTTCTTGAAAATGAAACAAATTAATAAAATTTTGATCTCATGATGTTTTCCAAAATCCCTCATAAATTATTTTAGAAATGACAGTTCCTATATGGCTCAAGCTCACAGTACAGCTGGGTCCATGGTTCTATCTCCTAGTATATAAAACTCCTAGTACAGAATAGATGTTAAAAATATCAAGTTCCCTTTCTAGTTTAATAGATTTCCACATATTTATATCTGAGTCTGGTAAAGCCAGGAGGTGCATATATCACTCAAGACATATATAATTAACCTTTGACTAATGATTAATAATTTGCTGTTTATGATGAAAAATAGAAATTGCAATAAATACTGCTGTAACAAACTTAGAGAAGGTAAAATGAAGGCCTAGGCTTTCATGGCTATTTATTACTTTTTACAGTGTGTTTTATTACTATTATCATTTAAATTTCAGGAGTACTTACACGTGATATCTAGAAATGGAACTCCATTACTTCAAGAATTTTGAAAATATTCAGGACACTAAAAAAAATTACCTGATTTGACAGCTTAAAAATCTCCATGGCTATTTTAGCTAGGGTCCTTCCTTAATGAATTTGATTTAAGCACCTCTTTTCAAGGCAGCTGAAGTCTTTAAAATAGATTGCCTAATCTACAAGTATGTATTAAAGATGTCTGTGGGTGGGGAGAGGGCACATAAAGAAAGCCAGGTGACCCAGCATAGGGCAAAAAAATGACTCACAGAGAAGCATCTTAATTTTTTTATGTGCTCTAGAGAAGATGATAGTCTGAGCTCATCAGTAGGGTGTAGATTGCGTGTCCGTCTTTGCCACTGCTCTTGTGCTGGGTGCTGTATTTCAGCAATTGTTCCATTTCCAAAGCATTACTTATACTAAGTATAGGTAGGTCTTGCACTGGATACTATGAATATCATGGTGAATACCTCACAGTTTATAAAAAAAAATAAATCTGGAATTCTTTAGATATAAGTGCACAATCTCATTTTTCCACTGAATTTAGGATTACAAGAAAGATTACACTACTCACATATTTATTTAATTCTTGAACATTTGTAGGACAGCACCTTATGGCAACAACCCTGGGCTGATAAGGGCAATACAAAAAAAATAATTATTAAAAAAACCCAAAATCAAAAACAAACAAACAAACAAAAAACCAAACAAAAACAACTAACAAAAACCCCAACCAAACAAACAAAAAAAAATCAAAAACAAACAAAAAAATCCCTGTCTTTCTTCAGTTCTGAAGCTGTTTACAGTCCTTATGTTCAGAGAAATTGATTGCCTTCCAAAGCTAGTTCTTTCCAAATAGTGAAATACTCTACAACCACATCCCTTTGTATTTCTATTGAAAGCTCTTGGTCTACTCTGTCAAATGCATTTTAAATTCTCTTTTAAAGACTGAAACTTTGATGGCTTTGGTCTAAAACTTTTGAGTCACTGAAAATAATCTTTCTTTGAAGGGCACAAGCAGTTCTGACCTAGGAAAGGTCTCTTGGCTCAGATTTTCAGCTTGAATGAAGTACAGTATGCTAGACAGGGTCCAAAATAGCTATCACCTAAAACATGTGGCACGTATGATCATGGCACAGACAGACATCAGGCTTGAATTTAAAGTTTAGGCTTGCTAGCAGATTGTTTGACTATGAAAAGAAGGGTGTTTTTTCACAGATTCTCATATAATGATTTCTACATGATTTAAATAATTGCACGCAAGATACTTGAGTGTAAGGGGTCTGTATTCTGTACTTCTGTTGTTAATGTACTCAGCTGGGACGATAAAAAGAGATTCAATAGGAATTTATTAATATTCTCAATAAATTAATAGAAAAGCTTTCCCCCCCATTTATTTTCCTGCCATATCATCTAATAGCTGAAACAAAATTTTGTCTTTGTTGAGGTCACACACCTACATTTAAAAATCTTGTTTGTATGCTCTTTCATTTCAATCCCTCTTTCAATTTATTGTCTAAGCATTGTGCACAGTTTTTCAAATGAAATCTTGCAATGCTTGATATAATGACATGAATGTTTTTATTTCTCTGTGAATATACCTTTTATAGTCATTACAGCCATACTGCTCTGAGTTTACAGACACTTCATGACAAAGGAGTGCCTTCAGGTATTATACATTCCCATCTTATTGCAGACATTTGTATTAGTCCTGTTCATCCTGTTTCTGAGTGTCTGTCATGTATATGACAGTATGTCAAGGTGATAACTTCTGCTTATTTTATTGCCTTGTTCAAAAAGAAAAGACAGCTGCTTGGCCAGTTAACTTGACTCTTTCTGTATTAAATGCTACCAATAGACCACTGGGACACAAATCATTGCTTTCACTCAGCTAGCTGTGCACAGGTAAAAGAAATGGTCAAAACTAGAAGAAATAGTCTCCAGGCACAGGTCAAGGCCACGTTGAATGAAGGTCTGAGCAAACTGGTTTAGTGAAAGATGTCCCTATTCATGGCAGAGGGGTTGGAACAAGATGATCTTTAAGGTTCCTCCCAAGCCAAACTATTCAATGACACTATGATTTTATGGAAAATTTGGATAAGATTTGCTATATGACGTAGAGTTGTGCTTAGGGAGCATTCACAAAGGAAAGTGTTTTATAACCCTATCTTCTAGAAGTAACATTGGTGCTAAATAAAATTATGGCCTCCTTGAACTTAAGTAGTCACTGATGGTTTCCTCCTGGATTATTTTATATGGTAATTCATTTATGCTAAAAGCAGGAATATATGAAAATCCCTTGAAATGAAAACTGCAGTTTTTTATAACTAGTTTGGATCAGTGAAATTAACTATACAAGAAGGAAGTCATGCAAAATAAAGACCAGTCTGTGTTAAGGTGTCTTCAGGTTTTTCTCTGGTAGCATAGAGCATTATGTTTGGTTTTCACTACATTTTAGATTTTTTTGTGTTCACTCGAAAATGCATTTTACATTGTTTCCTTTGTACAAAAGGTTTCACTAATGGAGCTCCCTTCTTATTTCATTTAAACCCAAAAGGTTTTCCTGGATATTAGTCAAAGACTATATAATATAGTGGAGAAAGTTCCTTGCTGCTATATTTTCAAAAGACTAGTTCAATAAAATCCTGTATTCATTAAATTTTCTATACCTACCATGATATACATGCTTTATACATATATTATCCATAATTGAAAAAGTAAGTTGAACATGCAAATGCACATTTTTAGGCCTTCTAATAATACAATTAATATATTTTGCAATATATATGCTTACTATGTGAATAAATGTCAATTACAATGGGTGTATTTCCTACCTACTTTTAAAAGACATTTTTATCTCTCTATATATGTATCTATATACAGAGATATTTAAAAAATATAAGTAAATTGAAGTATTTGATTTGGAAATCCTCCTGTGTGAGAGCTGCTTTACATATCCAGGTTACATATTTACTCAGTCATCAGAGAGACTGAAATGTGGGTAAACAATGTAGTACATGTTTTGAAAACTAAGTTATTTATGGCAATGGAATAATTTACTAAGCCCTTGTAGCTGTAGTATAAGGCATGTTCATCACCAGATCTGACAACAGAGAATTTACAAGAAAATAAACAAAATAAATATGTCTGTTCATAGTTACGTAGTGCATTTTGATGAATGAAGGGTTAAATATCAGAAAATCTGTTCACTTGCAATTAAAAATTGGAAAATCATTATAAAAAGTAAAGTAAGTTTTAGTACATAAAAGAAGGAGGCTGGAACAAGAAAAAGGTTGACTGTGGTTTTTAAATTGTTAGGTCATTTTTGGGCAAACATTATCCTCCTGATTCAGTATGAAGTAACTCTTCATTAACACTGAAGTCAACAAGATTACTCTCTGACCCTTTGTCCTTATCTTTTAACAGTATTACCTTCTGAAATAATATTGGAACTGATAGACAACCTCAGAGCCAGCTCTGAGTAGGCACATTGGTCTTTGTATATGAAGTACTTGATGACATGAATACATATATTTAGTCTCTTTCAGAATATAGAAATGTGTGTGATGTATTTAAATACACAGATTTAAATATATAGATTTAAATTATTTAAATTATTGTATTAGATAAACATAATCTAGTTCATATTTCTTAGGGCATGACATTTGCTTAGATATTAATAGCTTTGAAATAACAAAAGTATTACTCTATCACAAAACCCACATGAAAATAGATGCACATCTTGATTGTCTATGCAAACACTAATCTCACATTCTGTTTTCACATTTGAATTGAGAAGTGTAGGTTTGCTTTTGAATTCATGTCAGCATGTGTTTATCAACTCAGGATGGAGAAGTTGTCTCTGCTCCCGTGCTCTTACAATTTGCAAAGAGGTTGTTTCAAACGTTATTTTTTTCTAGTAAAGAGACAGCTCATTAGATCTCATTACTAGTCAGCAACTGTCACAGAGCATGGATTTCAAACTTGTGTCAATGCATCTCTTCACAAAAACTTTCTCCAATAAATGGGGAAACAATTTATTTTGTTATTAACCTCAAATGACATTATATATGGCTGCATTTACACCTTTTACTCTTCTGAAGAACATTTCAAAATTCAGTAGTTCAAACTTGGTTTATGGCATTGGTTCCCTTTAAAATGCTGATTTCTGCTATTGGAAATGTAAACCAAAAAACTGAAGTGAAAAGAAAGATATTTCATCATCAAATTCTGTCACAAAAACAGGAGGAAAATATTTTATTTCAGCCTTTTTGTAAGGAATGAGGCAATTCATTGTTTCAATCAATGAAAGAAGTGAACTTGAGCTAAAGAAGGTTGACCAGGCAACTCCCATCGGTGTCATCAGAAACTGTAAGGTTAGTGGGTTATACTGAAGAACAAAGACATCTGGGGAATGTTGGCAATGTAACTTCAGAGTTAGTAACATTAATTTGACATATCTGAACAAGTGTATTCCAAAGGTCTTACATCTTAAAAGGGTTTTATAGCCTTTCCATTAAACACAGGGAAAAAAAATAATTATTATTTGAAGAGTTAGAAACAATATAAAGCAATCTTATTATTTTAATATCTTTCATCTTTTAAACAACATAAAATGAGGGATTGTACACAGTGTTACAGGTCCAAGTGTTAAAACTCACAAAAACTATCTGCCAAATGCTGTCATATCAAATATTTTGCATCCTTAGGCAGAAACTAAAGTTAGAGAGCAGCAACCACCATTTCCCAGTTGATAGTGCACTTATTAAAATCCAAAGGCTCAAGGGTTCCTACAGAAGACTATAGCTTCAATAAGAAAATTAAAAGAATTTGCAGCTTCTCATGCAGTTAGATATTTTCTGAAAAAGAGAGGACAGAAGTGGCTTGACTTATATCTTATGACTCTGATGACACTTTTCTGCATTTCTTTGATCCTTGACATCAGTTTATTTTTTTTTCTGTTTGTTTACAAAGCATTTTACAGTGTTGTTTTCTGGTTCTGCTTGATATAAAGCATATAGGTATGCCAAATTACTGTCTTCCAAAGGAGAAAGGTGATCTGTTCTTTTGTTGACTATTTTGACTTTTAAACAAATGTTTTCTCATTTTACCATCTGCTAGCTGCAGAATATTTAAAGTGTGTAACTAAAGAATTCTATAAATATTTTATACAAAGCAAAAATACCAATAACTGTACTGTGTGACTACCAAAACTTAAGATAAAAGAAAACAGTATGGAGGATTAAAGCAAGGAGGGTTATAAAAGCTGCTTTATAGGATCTGAATAAGCACATTTAGATATTTTATGGAATAAAAGTCCATTACTGACTTTCACAATTGAGACTTGCCCTTGGGTGTTAAAACCAAAACAAAAAACAAGTCCCTTGAATTTCTTTCATTTACCTGAACAGCTCATTTGGTGAACTAATTAAAAACATGACTCAGATATAATACTTATGAAAACATAAACATTTAGCTTTTGAATCCTTTTCAAACTATATAGGGCAACTTGTAACCATGAGTACTAAGTCTAAGCTGTAAGCTGAGATATGCAGAATGTATTGACTGCTGCTGATTTGCAGTTATGGCACTTGTAGGTCCTCTAAAGATAAAAACAATGACATCTGCACAGTACAAGTCCACAATGAACTGGACTTGAGATCATAACTTAGGCTTGTAAGTCCATTTCTGATACCTAGATTTATGTGATAAATCGAAGTCACAAATGCAATCTACACCAGGGAAAAGATTTGACCGAGCTCCTCCGCTAATATTTGAAATACTCTACAAATTATTCTATCTTTGTTACAGTTCACTATGTGAGAATGTAATTTGTTTTTAGGCAAAACATGTTCCAGATGGTTTCCATTTGTAATGATGCTTGAGGAAGAATTATGAAAACACTTGTTTGGCTCCCATGTTAGAATTAACGATTAATTATTTGACATTTATGAGTGTCTGGACCTAGTATTTACATACAGTTTTCATTTTCTAGAGTCAGACTCATATCTCTTTTTACCCCAGCTGCCCCTGATAGAAATTACGTCACATAGGCATGGACACAAAAGACTTTTTGCTTGTAACAAAGATGTCTGCAACTTAATTTCTTTACAGCCCAGAATTTTGCTACTTCTAATATACTAAGCAATTTGCTGCTGAATTTTTCGAAATGTGGGAATGTTTTCAAACTTGTGGGAATAAGCTCAAAACTTTGAACTGAGAATAGGGGGGAACACAAACAAAGGGGAGAAGAGATTTTTAACCTTTTTTTTTTTTTTTCAAAGTATATGGTGTTTCCTTAACTAAAACAGTTCAATTAACCTCAGCATACCAGATTTTTGTACTTAACTCATTCAAACACTTTCCGTGATTTTTTCAGATCACATTTATGAATCATGTAGCTCAATTAGAACTCATGTAGTTTGCAGCATGCTGAACTGATAAATATTTCCCTTCAAAATTCAAGCTAAAGTTCCATTTAACAGGAAAGTGACATGATTTTTAAGCAAATGTCCTGGTTTTAGTCAGGACAGGGTTAATTTTTGCAGTATCCAGGAGGGGACATGACTAGGACTCTTAGGTAATTCTATACCACCTCATGTAATTTTCTGGGAATGGGGGAACAGTTGCCTTCCAGGTCAGGTAGCCTGGCACAGGGGAGCACTCAAGTAATGTCAGGGATGTGAACTTGCATGCAATAATTTGTTTCTTGTGCATTCTTTTATTAATATTGTTGCTGTTACTGTCCACTTTCTTATCTCGTTGCTGTGTCCAGTAAATTGCTCTTATCTCGACCTATGTTCATTACCTTTTGTGCCTCCAGTTCTTTCCAGCCCACTTTGGAGGGAGGGGAGAGGGGGAATGGGAGTGAGCAAGCAGCACATGGTTTGGCATGTTTCAGTGGGAGCACTAAATTAGAATATACCATTTCTAAACCACAATAGCAAATAAGGGAATTTAATGTGATTTCAATTTTATTATGAATAAATTAATTAGACTCTGAATCTGTAATACTAATTTTTTTTTTGTGCCAATATGGTCTTGGATTTAGCTTTTATTAAGTATTATTCGACAGTTTTACATTGTGTAAATAAAGGATATATTTCTTGGCTTTATCTCAATTTATGATTTCTTTATCAGAATTATGTGGTTTGTGAATCCCTTTTCAAAATGCTAGTTGAATATCTCTTATAGGACCTCTGATAGGATGAAAACAGTAGTCTTCACTTTGAAGCAGAGATAGCTGAGAAGGGGAATGAAATCTTGGGAGGCAGAGGAATAAGAATGCTGTTTTTACTATAAGTAAGTCCACTTAGTCATAGTGAAAAACATAAAATTTCAGACTGATAAGGGGAAAAATATTTTCTTTTAAAAAATTACCAAAAATTCATTGCAACAAAGTGCTATTCTCTGAATTTTCAAAAAATATGAAACTTTCAAAGTAAAATAAACAGTATTGTATCAGAAAAAAAAGCCAACCAAAAGGAAGCAAAATGAAACTCTGACTTCTTATTGAAAAATAAATCTATCTTCCATAAAGTATATTTATAAAACAGAAGTTAAAATGGCTAATAAAACTGATTTTGTTTTTCTCTAAAGCAACTTTCTCTGAAAATCATTTGTCTTCCTACTTCTATTCATGCAGTAAGTAAATTGCTTCACTAAATAAATAGATAAATGAAATCCGTTAGGACAGTGATTTCACACTGTAATTGTGAAATTGTAATTCACACAGAGATTGAAATCTCTGACTGTTATGGCATGCTGCAGAAGTAAAATCATTGTCCTATCATTTATGACTGAAACTGTTAAAGAAGAGGTTATATATTGCAAAGTTTTTTCTCCGCCTGTCTGTAGAAGTAAAATCCTAATATTTAAATATAGAATAGTTGTAAGCTATATGACTAAACAAAGGACTGTTCAACAGGTGAGGCAGGAGATTAGACTTGTACGAGAAAAAAAATAGCCCAAATTTACAAAAGAGTAATAGAGTTTCTTAAAGTAAATTCCTTCCCATATTATTACTAAAGAAAAAGGAATTATGATTTATACTAATAACATTAAATGTTTGATTTATTTTTCAGGATGTTTCAAAATAAGACACTAGACACCCATTTGCCACGGTGTTCTTGACGGATTCTTTTTTTTTTACCTTGGACAGATTCTCAAAGTGCTGTGACAGATGTGTATTTTTTAATTCTGTGTAATACATTTACAATTAATGATGGTAATCTGCTCTTGTGTATTCTGATAATTACCTGAGCTTTGGCAAAATACTAATTTAACTATGGAAATGAACTCATTTGACTATAGAAAGTAGCAACGTATCTGGAATTTTCTGTTGTTCATGCTTTTTTGTATGGAGCTCCAGCTGTCTCAATGGGGAAGTATGGGCTGTAATTCTTCATAAGAGGTAAAACCATCAGACAGACTTCTAGTCATTGGTATGTGTATTTTGCAACATTTGGGTTCTCTTCTGCGGCATCTTTTCCTTTCTCTTCCTGGAAACCTTATAGGTACTTACTATTTATTTAAATTTCTGTCAGATAGCCCAAACTCCATTGCACTCTTAAAGATATCTGAGACACATCCTTCAAGTGATAAACAGACAGTTTTAGTTGTTTCCTGACTTGTATGGTTTTTCTCTTACATTAATCAGAATAAAATGTTGCTCATTTGATTGTTTGTTTTAGATGAACCTTCTCATATAAGGGTCTCTGAAACTGGAACGTGGAATAATAATCATCATCATTATCACTGTATGGCATTAGCTGAAAAGATAAGCATTATAATTTTTTTAAGCAAATAATCCAAATAACCTCTGCCACCATACCCCTCCAAAGAATAAGCCAAAAAAATCACAGCCTCTCAAAGAGAAAACAGGGAACACCTTAGGTAATATTTTTTGAAAAAATATTATCTTCTGGGGTAAGGTATATTTTATGTAGTGTTCTTTATTAGCAGATGTCAACCTTTCTTGGAAATATCTATTTTATAACAAAGGAACTAAGGCACAATAATGTGTCCTTAATGCCTAAGGTCAAGAATGGTGCTCAGTAGGACATCAAAACTTAAATCATTTTCTAAGACAATTCATTGACTAAGACCTGTAGAATCCAGGATTAACCTGTGTGATCTTTTTGTTTGTGGGCCAGAAGAAGGTATTAGTGGCTAGAATTAGGTATCACTTTCAGCTTTCCTCAGAGTCATTAAAGAAAAGGAAATTTGTTAACTGTGTTTTTCAGAAACTAGTTGGTCAACTGCAGTCTGTGCTGCAGACTAGTTCTGCCTGACAGCTTGGACTGTCAGTTGCAATCAGGGACTTCACACATAAAAAATGGTATAAATCAATTGAAGATATTGTTGTACCTTAACAGCATACAATATTCAGACCCAAATTCTTTATTTAGTGTTAGACTTCCAAGTCTCCAGTCTCTTAAAGACTATTTCAGATGAAAAGTATTCTGTGGCATGTTTTTTCATTATTTTTTGCTGTTAAGCAGCTCTATATTAGAAAGAAGATGGCAAAGCTTCCCTCTAATTCAAACTCCAATTTCTGTAGGCAGCAATATGAATATGTGTCTTTCACGTTCTAAACAATTTTTCTAAGCAAATTGTCTTGGTTAACATTCTGTCTTGGTTAACTTTTTATCAGAGTAGGTTGAGCAGTTTAGGGCCAATTGTATGCATGAGCATCCATCTATGTGGTCAGCTAGGGCTTCTTCCTGGGCTAAAAAAGTGTAAGGCTCAATGGTAAGACTCAGGTAAGATATCTGATCCTCAGCAGAAGATATTTATTAGACTTACTCATGAAGTATTAGGTACTATGTGATTTTAAGAACTTGCAATGCTAGGCTATGAGTTACTGATGACTTCATGACAATGTGGTATTGCTATTGCATCTGCTATATGCATCCAATAATTTGTTGTGGAATTCCTACAAAGATTGGGGTTTTTTTTAGATTAAAAAAAAATAAATAAAAAACCTTATTTTACTTCTGAAGGAAAAGTAGAGAATTAAGGATAAGATTGAAATTGAATTTTAGCCTCATGATGGAGTGTTTGTGGTTGTTTAAGTTTTAGCGTTTTTGGATTCTTAGGTTTTTATCACAGACTTATTTAAATTTAAATTGCCTGGTCAGGATAGGTAAAGATTGAATCTCTTCATTTTGAATTCTTTTTCTTTTTCTTTTTTTTTTTTTTTTTTTTTTTTTTTTTTTTTTTTTTAGTGAAAAGGGAGCAATCAATAATTTAATAGGATTTATAAATATGACAAATATTATGTTGTTGCATAATCAAACCAGTGCTTTGAATAAGCATTGTAAAGAAGATGCTGTCTAAATTATGTTTATGATTTCAAATAATAGATTTGTACATCATAGCTTAAGGACAAAGGAATTGAAATAAAAATTAAGGAAATTCGACAAGGTCAGACAGAATGCAGGAACTTACAAACTCAGCTGTTACCAGTAAAGTGTCTGGTTCTTCATTTTCCAGGCAAACTGATGGAATTAAGATGTAGATTAAAGTAATTTTAGCTCCATTGCTTTCAGTGGAATTACAATGATTGTCACCATGGGGAACTTCACATGACTGAAGATTCTGTGTATTCCCATTCTCTGCACTTATTCTTCTTCTAGTTAGTGGATCTTTAACCTATGAAGTCCTTTTTCTGCAAGATAAATATGTGATATTAATCACTGGGATTCACATCAGAGAGGTGTATTATATGATTTGTTTATGCAAATAGCATAAGAAGTGAACACTCCAAGGGCAAGCAGTAAGTGATGTTTGATTGGAGCTATTAAGACCAACATGAAATGCTGTTTAATAAAATAATGTCATGTGACTTTTAGCACGAGATTAATCCAAAAGGTTAAAGTGTCACTTAAGCAGAAAGAAGGAACAAAGAGCATTCCTATTTACTGTTTATGGATAAGAATAACATTTCTGCTGTTATACTTCAAAACAAAATTACAAATTGTTGTCCATTATTATTTGAGAATGGAAAGATACCTAATGAATGTGTTCAGAGAATCATTCCATAATTGTATATTCCTATTACTAAAGGGTAGTGAAAATCAATGTATTTTTCACATGAAGAAATAATTACTTTCATGATTTCTTACAGAAATGCTGATACAAACAAAGTGAGAATTTATTAATCCATGGACTAATACATCTAACCAAGAGGAAAAAACCCAATTTTCTCAAAATGGGTGGAACAACTATTCTTATCTTTCTCATCAGGGACGGCAGGAAAGGTTTATTTCTTCAGTTTCCTTCTCATTTTCTCTGACATCTTGTCTTTTGCTAGACTCCTGAACAGACATTTCTTATGCCTTTTTTACATATATCTTTGTATTCATCCATATGAAGTTTAGATAATGAGAATAGTTTGTCTTTTTTAAATGTTATCATAAATAAGAACTTACCTAATGCACAAGACTTCTACTTGAGGCTTTGATGGAAGTATTAGCTTCTTTCTTCTTCAATGCATTAATTATCCAGTTCAGGAGCAGAAACACTCTTCCAGTTTAGGTGACTAGTCACACAGCAGTATAATCATGAGTAAAACTATTTTGGTGTTTGTAATGGCATACAGTGATACATACAGTGACGTCATTCCAGAAGCTGATAAAATTGCCTATTCTCTGTTCCTCACTGATTCTGTAGCTTTTGTATCCATTCCTCTAGCAAAGCTTATGCATTCCTTTGCATTCCTAGCTCAGACACGAAAATCACTAAGGTTGATTACTGTGTAAATAAGATAATTCCATCAATTTGATTCATTTTCACATATAAGGGAATAGTGACTATATAAAAGCTTCTTTCACAAACTTGCCAAGTGTTATGAGTCCTAAGAAAAAACACACACTGACACACACACATGGCCATCCTTTCCTTTGCCTCTAAGTTCTTTGAAGTCTCTAGCATTCTGCTAATTGCTGTTTGTAGGACTGCTGCTCTTCTACTGTAGAATAGTAGCAACAGAGACAATAGTACCTTATGTCTTTGATCTTAGAAATTACTTGTCCGAAATAAACTCTTTGAAGAAGTGTTGAAATATTCCTTATTAACATAGCAAGTTTTTTCCCCAGTTTCAATGATTCAATGTTACTGATTTACGCTGCCTGATGATGCAAATCTATCGTAGTTTAAATGAAGTCAGATAGTCATTTTTCCTCAAGGAACAATACAACAGAGAGCACACTCTGCAAAAGCTTATCCATTGTTCATAATAAGAAAGATAGCTGTGCAGTAACATAAACATTGCCATTTTGGAATAGATTCATATTTTGTCGAGTTACTTATCCTACAGTCAACATTGGACTACTTACAAGTGTGAAAACTTAAAGAGTATGTTTTTGCTACTCTGAGTAGGTAAGAATTGCTCATCCTGATGATCAGCTTTGGTATTTTTGTTCCCAGATATCTATATTGGGACCCACTGATTAAGACTTATCACCTCCATAATACAGTCAGCATAGAATAGAAAATATGTTTGCACTGTAGCTGCTCTGAATTGGAACTAAGGCAGAGACTCACATCGTGTCTTCCAGAAGATGCTACCTCAAAGCAAAACTGAGTGCGGAGCTATGTGCTGCCATCAGATACTGAAGAAACATCCATCACACTCCTAAACTTGCAGGGGAACAAGCCCTCTCAGATGGCTTAAATGTCTAGTTTATCTACCTTGGGATTTGTACTGCACTGCTGCAAGGCACCAGGACTGCTGTACTTTATGATCCCATTGAAAAGATCACTTGTATTTGGTAAGACACTGCTTAAAATACTATTTATTGTAGCTAACACTGTAGGGGAAAGGAGAATAGTATAGATAATCTTACATGCTTTAGATGTAGGGAACAGTTGTGTATCATTAGAAAGACCTTCAGTCAGGGAACAGCCCATAATGCAGATCCCATCTGTTTGACAACATTTTGGTCTTTAGAGCTCTTATAGGATATTGTTAGAAAAGAACAATTCTATTAATCATTTCTAGTGTCAAATAAAAGGATGTTCAAATGAGAACAGACTGCTTCACTTTCAGATAAACACAAGCACACACAGGTGGTATTGCTGATGCAAATGGCATCTGACTACAGGCTTCTTTATTACTAGTACCCGCTAAGTGTACCCTGCAGCCAGGCAATGTGCACAGCACAACACAGCCCTGAAGGTGAAGCACCGTAACACAACGTGGCACAACAAAGGTCTGCACCTTCTCAGGCAAGCTCTTGTGTGGATCATTAGTTCTTCAGTGGATTATGTTCTTCCATTTAGAATCACTACTGGGTTATCTAAAATGTTTCTACCATTAGCTACTGTGCTTGCCATTCACGAAATACAGGTTTCAAAGGCTCAGATGGTAAATAATGCACTCTGACTACATCTCAGTGTCCTCAACCAACTGTTCAGCATATTCCAGCTGTATTCCTCCATGGACATAGCATGGAGATTGCAACCTCCACCACTGAGAGTATATGCCAATGAACTGAGCTGGAAACTGAAATGTGGGCAGAATACTGGTCCTTTCTGTCTACTGCTGTAAAATTTCTACAGGTAGATAATAGTCCTGTCTGCAATATACACATGAATAAAACTTGCCTCTTCTCTTGCCTCCATTAGTCTCATATATAACTCTAATAACTGCCCAATACTTTGCAACTCTAAGTGCCATAATTACTCCAAATTCATTATAATTAAAAATATCTCCTAATTATTTACTTTGGTAAACAGGTAAGTTTTTTCACTCAGTCACAGTTCTGTGGCATCAATCTCTACATTTAATTATATCGATAGGACATTTAGTTATAAAATTTGTTATAACCTTGTTATAAATTTTCCCTTTTCATTGTATCAAACGGCCTGTATTTCATGTTATCATGGTATGCTACAGGGATGACATCAGTTTTAAAACTCATTTCTTTAGAATATTTGCGGTTGGACACATTTTTCTTTCAAGTTCTCATTTGCCTTTGAAGAAAACAATTGTAGTACCTTGTGTCTTGATTCTTCCCTTCCAATCTTTGGAATAGTTTAGTACTCTCCTTGTTCTAATAAACTTCTAGTTTATGAAAAGAGGTACCAATAGAGTATTGTGGATGTAATCTTGGATGTCTGTATGTGACACTGTGAGATTTGTTGCATAATTCTCCAGTTCATTGCTTATGCAACCTTGCATCTTTGCTCTTTAGAATCCACACATGCACTGAATGAGTTTCCACTGAGGTCTCTAAAGACACACTAAATTTTAAAAAAGCCTCAAACTAAGGATCATACAGGATCTCAAACTTGACAGTTTCTGTTCAGTAAAGACCTGAAGCATCAATTTTAAATGGTTTAATTTGCATTTTATGTTAAAAGTCAGTTCAGATGGAACTTTCAGCAACCTGGTCTAGTGGAAGGTGTCCCTGCCCATGGCACAGGCGTAGAACAAATGGTTCCCTACAATGTCTCTGGGCAACCTGTTCCGGTGCCTCACCATTCATGCATTCACATAATCTAAATATATATATTTTAAATTATTATTTATTTTAGAACTGTTACACTTTAACCTGTTACTGCAGATCCTGGCAAAAAAGGTATGTCTCCAGCTTTCTTCTAAGTTCTTTTAATATATTGAAATGGTTCTCAGAGTATTCTCTTCTCCAGGATGAACAACTCCAATTGTCTCAGCTTGTCTTCACAGGAGAAGTCTCCAGTCCTCTGATCATCTTTGTGACCCTGTTTGTTAAGATCTTTATCTTTCTTATCTTAGGNCAACCTGTTCCGGTGCCTCACCATTCATGCATTCACATAATCTAAATATATATATTTTAAATTATTATTTATTTTAGAACTGTTACACTTTAACCTGTTACTGCAGATCCTGGCAAAAAAGGTATGTCTCCAGCTTTCTTCTAAGTTCTTTTAATATATTGAAATGGTTCTCAGAGTATTCTCTTCTCCAGGATGAACAACTCCAATTGTCTCAGCTTGTCTTCACAGGAGAAGTTCTCCAGTCCTCTGATCATCTTTGTGACCCTGTTTGTTAAGATCTTTATCTTTCTTATCTTAGGATCCCAGAGCCGGATGCAGTACTCCAGGTGGGATCTCATGAAAGCAGAGTAGAGGGGTAGAACCACTTCCCTGAACCAGCTGTCCATTCACCTTTTGAAGCAACTCATGATACAATTGGATTTATGCATTGCAAGGGCAGGTTGCCAGGTCAGAACTAATTTTTTATCTATCAGAATCACCAAGTACTGCTTTCAACCCATTCATCCCTCACCATGTTAGGTTACTAGTAGAGACTGTACAGGAACATTCACTTTTCTCCTGCTAGGTCACTGTCACATATGCAAGCCAGTGTATAAATAAAAAATGTTTAGAAGCTTATCTTTGTTGCCTTATATCATAATGGATTCCCTTAATTTTATCTTCATTTTGAACTGTTGTAAACCTCTTGTTGATGTAAAGCTCAATGATTTGTCTACTAACTTGGATGAAAATGCCAGTGTAAATTAAAAAAACAGTTCACCTTTTGTTCCAGTAAATAGCCATATTAAAAATTATTTTATGTGAGGAGAAGATGCTCATTCTTATAAGAATGTATCTTAGAGTTTCAGATATTCAAAAAATACAACTCCAAAACAAGAATGAAAATTAAACTTATAATAGTTCAAGTGGATGGATTTTTCCCTCTTTAATGAATGTTTCCAGAAAGTAACTCTAGCAAAACTGCAAGGGCAGCTGACCCCAAACCTTACAGATCTTACTGAACTGTAAGCTTTTTCTTATTTCTGGCATACATTTCACTAAAATCAATGTGACTTAAAAGGTACTCATCTCACCATGACAGTAACTGAGCATTCTGGGGAAACAAAATCACTGGTTTTGATATTATTTTTTTCAGAATAAGAGTGAAATACATAACCTTATGCATCTCTACATGAAACTGAGCTTTCCAAACGGACAAGATTTGAATCATATTGTCTTAGAAAAATGAACACTGGAGCTAACACTGAGTTTTTTAGCTGACTACCCAAAAAGACTAGACCATGGTTAAGAAAAAAGCTGCTGATGAAACTTGTTTTCTCATTTTCTTTTTTT
>VXAU01003988.1:0-46046 GCA_013399695.1 Formicarius rufipectus | reverse complement strand
TATATTCCTTGAGTAGTTATTTGGAATGTATGTGAGCTTATTATGCAACTGCAATGTAGGTTTCTCTACTGCATTTTTCTACAATAGAAACATGAGGAGGAGACAGCTGAGCATACCAGTAACCATATTTTAAGACCATTAAAAACAAAACTGACATTTAATAAAAATGTAAAAAATAAAATTAAAAAAGCAACTATCATGTTGGGATGAAGTAAAATAAATAATAGATATGAATATGTGAAAAACAATTGGCAGAGCTACTTTAAGAAACAATTGTTTGAAACTATGGAATACCAGAAAAAGTATCACAGAAAAGGTTCTAAATACTGGCAATGCATTGTACTATTTCTGAAATAAATAAATAAATTTATATTGTGAGGGTTTTTTTGGGGGTTTTTTTTGGTGTTTTTTTTGTTTGTTGGTTTGGTTTTTTGTTTGTTTTTGTTTGTTTGTTTTGTTTGTTTGTTTTTGTTTGTTTGTTTTTGTTTGTTTGTTTGTTTGTTGTTTTGTTTTGTTTTGTTTTTCCTGATTTACCTCTTCCAGCCTCTATAACAAGTTTATTTCTCATGGCTTTTTCTTTCTCTTCAGAAAACTCAAAAATTTCAAAGGCATTCTATACCTACTGAACAGAAGAGACTGGACAAGATGTCTACATTATTGAGAAAAACTAGTTCATAGCATTAAAGAATGTGATTCTTGAGAGAAAACAGAAAAAGAAAAGTTAAAGGAAGCAAGAATGCTCTTCTACTCATGAAATATGAATAAATTTTTTCTGACTTGAACCTCATATTTCAGCTATTAAATAGAAAAATCTCAAAACGCTCAAAAATAAATACCGTTATCAAAAGAGATATAATTGCCATCAAGTGACCAGAAATATTTAAGTATCTAGTATTGTGTCTCTCCTCAATCATCTTATATTAGCTTAATAAAACACAGCAGTCTGTGGGAGAATGCCCAAGCTATGAGAAATGGAAGGAACAACTAAAGAAGCGAGAAAACCAGGACAACAGACCCCAGGATTTTGCTAAATTAGAGACCTTTCAGAATTTGCGTTCTTTGTACGGGTTCCCCCTTTAAAATGTGTGTCCAGCAATGAAGCTGTCACAAGCCCACGTCACCTAAGCTGGATTTCCCAGCCAACACAGCCAGTCCCACCTCTGTTCTAACACTATTGGCTGTCTCCCCCATCCATCCCCACTCCCTGGGTTTCTGTCAGTCTGTAATCCTTCCCTTTCCTCACTGGCTAACCATGTTCTCTAGCCACGCCCCCTCAACTCCACCCACTGAAGTCTATATAAACTTCTTGTTTCTGTAATAAAGGTTTTTTCACCACCTGACCTCAGAGGACTCACATGTGTGGTCTATTACTATCATCCTCACGGGTTTCTTCCACCGGCCCTAGTTCAGAGAGGCAGTGAGGAGCCAGTCCCCACGGTCAACCCCTGCCAACAGCTAAATGTCTGAGACAAACAATTATGTCAAAGTTTGACAAGAGAAGAGAGTATGAATTGTATATGCTCAAACTACTTTAAGTCACAGTCTTTAGTCCAAGATAATTGGATGCATCATTATCATTCTTTCTTGTAATACCACACATATAAATTAGAAGTAAGGTGACAAAGCATCTGCTGGTGAGTATCAGTGTCATTCCATTGACTAAATGGAAAAGGTATTCAATTCAGATAATCGCATATTCTGGTTTATACTAGCTGGGACAATTTATATTTATGTTTTCATCTTAAGTATTATTATTGTATTAATAGTATTATTTCAAAGTCTAACAGCTTGGATTAAATGATGGAGAACAAATATTCTATATTTGAATATTGTGCATATTACAGAAAACAGCCATTTTACTACAAAATTTCATGGGAAGTTAAGAATTCAGTAATTCAGGGCAATAGTTTATTCCTTGCAGGATATTTCACATTCTACTGGAATTCTCAAGGAGTACAATACACAGGTAGAAAAATTCCATATGCAAATTTAAACATACAGAAAAAATAAATCTAGATAAAATACTTGCAGACAGCTCTAACAGACAAATAATAAAGTTCCAACAGATAACGTAACAATATAGCAAAATTTCAACACTGAAGTGAATTCATACAATCCTGTTGTGACTTAATTTTCCTAGAAATTCTATGTTGGTATCTTTCACCTCAAACATTTAAACTAGTTGTTCGGTTTAGATATATCAGTTCCTGCAGACAAAGATTCAAAACAGCTAAGTTAAAAAACATTCTGGTTTTTAAACTGGATATGGTGAATTACCTCCTGGAATAGTTACCCTATAGCAAAAAGAGCCTGAAAGTCATGCAACCAAAGAAATATTCTACCTAGTTTCAGGTACTTCACTCTACCATGGAGGCTATGACTCCACTTACTAATTTCCTATGGCTCTGTATGTGTTCAGAAACAAACAAACAAACAAACCCCTCCCCCCCAAAAAAACAAAAACAAAAACAAAAACAAAAAACAAGAACGAACCAACCACAACAACAACAAAACACACACCAAAAACACCACCTTATCTTGAGGATTTCCACCTGTGGTATGTAAACCAGAAACCATAGTGCACCTCAGCAGGCAATCTTGGCATATCATTCTCTGTGAGATAGAAGATGACTATTTACATGTGGAATTTAGGTGCTACGAGGTTATAAACTACTTTAATCACTTACATACAATATGTGTTTTACTGTGTATTTATTTAAAAATATTTTACAGATAAAGACTTAGTCACAAAGTGGACTTTAGAACCACAAGACATCTCAGGATGTGAAGGGCGTGCATGTTTTTTTGAGACCTATTGAAGGGAAACTGTAACCTCCAGACAATTCTGGCTCTGTGTTTGAAGTACTATATTTACTTTTCTAGTAGGTTTGGAAACTACATTTCACCCAGTAGCCTCTATCCTTTGAAACACATGAACACTTGGAATAAATGAGGGGGAAGAAAATTTACATAGCCTACAAGTGAATTTTATACCTTAGCAAAAAACCTAACAGCAAAAAACCCCAAAATCTTCTCCAAATAAAACCAACCTTTGTACAATGACTTTGAAGATCTAGGGATTGAACAGTCACCAATTCAGGAAACTGTTGAGGTCTTTCTGGTACCATGTAAGCAAATTGGAAAGGGGTGAGGAAAAGAGAAAAGAGAGAAGTATGCAAACACAGTAATGTGAACATTCTGGTACTGACCAAAGGAAAAAATATCATTGAGAACTTGTGTGGAGCCTGAAAGTGGTAATGGTAACTAGTAGGAATGTTGAAATATTGTATAACTCCACTTCCTGCAAAACAATACAGTGGTTTGGAGTTTGTGGATTTCTTAGATCTTTATTTGTGATGATTCTTCATGAGGAATGCACTTGCTGCTAACTTTGGGAAGATACCAAAACTTTTGTCTTGCAAATTCAGTGAGACTGCATGCAGTCCTAAACAATTCTCAAGGTCAGAAATAGACTGAGGCCTCAGTCAGGAGCTGTCAATAAAATCAAATTAGATGAAAAACAGAATTTTGTTACTTTCAAGAAAAGCCCACAAAATGTTTTTATTCAGGTGAAAAATATGCCATTGAAATATTACCAGTGATTTCCACTAAACTCTTCATGACAGCTATTCAGTATGGAGGTGCAAACAAGACCTGTAACTTATAAGTGTCTGAGGCAAATGGCACAAGACAGTCTCTATTCATGTGATTATTTTTTCTTACCACAGGTACAAGTAACTGCATCCAGCTATTGGAAATAATCTCTGAGACATACTAGTGCTTTAGCTGTGCCCAGGAAATGGAAGTCGGTCAAGGCCAAAATTGTGCCAAGGACTGCTCTAACTCCTTGGGAATACAGAGAACAGTATTGTACAGTGAAAATGTTAAAGTGCCTAGGAATGTTTTCTGTCACTTCATAATTTATGATAAGATATGCAGCGAGGGAGCCAAGACATGTAGGGATATTGAAAACCACAACAAATTTGTAGTGATCTTACATGAAAATTGTGTATGTAAAGACTTCTCTGAGGTTGGTCTAACAGGCTGAATCTGCACCACATGCTGCTGAATTCCGTAGCTGACATTTGGAAGAGTCAAAACTCCTGAAGTTTTGTGTGTCTTTTACTAAATAGCTGCACTAAAGGAAAACATTGTTAATAAGTTGACTATTAATATTTTTATTAATCTTAGTTTTAGTTTGTATATGATCAACTGATTTGTAAAAAAAACCCTAAAAAGTAAAAAAAAAAAAAAAGTACTAAAATAGTTTCATGAGAAATTTGTTTGTTTTCAAAAAACATTTCTACTTTTTTAACAATCAGTTCTAAAAATGGGAATGCTGCCCTGATTCTCTGATTGTGGATACTTCCAGATTAGCCTGAAAGACTTGCCTTTTTTGAAGATCTGACCACTGTTATGAATCTCAGGTTAGGCATAGGTATCAGGAGTAATTTTTCAATGTACTGAAGAGATACTCTAGTCAGTTAAATTGTTGAAGCAAAAAGATCCAAACTTTCCACTGATTAAATAGAGATGCTTTCATTTCACTTCACAGTGAAACATTAGTTCATAACAGTGTTACGTCAGTGTCATAGATACTCATCAGGTCCTTCAGAAAGTACAAGCTGATGGAATTTCAAGGTGAACAAATTAGGCACTAGTATAGTACAGCTGATTATAACGTCTAGAAAAGACATTCAGCTTGAAACCAGGAAAGAAATAAAAACTCCTATCAACTTCTTGGTAGCGAGAAAATCATCCAGTGAATTCATCTGGAGTCATTACATATTCCCACAGAAATTGAAGAGAAATAATAAAAACAAAAATCACCTTTCTCACATGTTGACGAATATAAAGCAAAATCATTGCCTTTTTTTTAATTATGGTTCAAAGTGATCTACATGAATTCTGAAGTTTTCTTTTCCTTAATAGACAAGAGTGGTCCCATAAATGTCATAGTGCCCTTTTTACATGACTAAGTTTCATAGTTTGGGAAAGACATTGCAATTTTGTACACTCGGAACAAGTTTAGCTTAGTATATGATCCATTCAAATAACAGGAAATACCTTTTCATGGTTTAGTGAATATTGTTTAGTGTGGGGAGATAAATACTGTTCTTAGTGCTTACATTAGAAATAATAGTTGTGTTCAGTCCAGCAAACATGGTTATAATTAGAAAATAAAGGCTGACACTGAAATTGATTCCTTTCACTTTGACTCATTCATCTGTGATAATATCACTAGCAAAAGAAGGGAAACTCCACTCCCACCACTTGGTTCTTTTACTCCTTCATCTGATACTTATTCTCTTGGGAGTCTTCCGACAACTTAATTTTGATTCAGAGAATAGGAAACATGTCCTTCAATACATCTTCTGCAACTGTTGTTTATCCTTCCAACTGCAAGTCTCTAGATGACAGGTGAAAGAAGTGTTCCTGTTTCGTAAAAATTTCAAAATATAAAATTGGAATGAAAAGTCAAATTATTTTTCATTCATTCAAAGCAAAATGCATTTTGACTGTTTTAAATTATGCATACCCAGTTAACTTGCAAAATAAACAGTCATGTTAAAGACAAAAAATAAATTTTTATCGATATTGGCATCACATATAAGCAAATCGTATTTTAGCTAATAAATTATTTAACCAATGAAATCCTAAAGAATAACTCTTTCAGAAAAGAAACATGAACTCGACTTTTTTGTAAAACACGTCTTTTAATAGTAAAAGAAAGATGTGCAAATTTAGCTATAATATTGCCTTCAATTCTCTATTAAGTTTCAATCATTGCGAACTGTATTCAGTATTCCTGTACTTTCCCATACTTTCTTTTCTCCCACTCTTTGAGTATAACTTCGGAAAGTCAGAAAGTAAGGGTAGAGAGAGAAAAGATAGGAGAAACTATGCAAACTGATCTTTCAACAAAACAGAAGATTAGGGTGGCGAACAGCACAACTTTTTCTCTGCTATATCTCTTCCTCCAGTGTCCATCAGTCATTAATGTTTTTGAAGGAGACTAATTAGCTGAACAGAAACATACAACTAAAGAAACAGGAATAGAAGGCATTTCAAAAGTTTCATTAGAAAAATTGCATCAGCTAGTTAATCTCACCAATCTACATTCAGTATGAGTGTAACAAAGTTGTATTTGATTAAAAAAAAAAAAAAAATTATACCAGTGGAACAAAAATGTAAGTCCTGGGGGAAAAAAAAAGGCAAATATTTTTAAGTACTATCTTGACTATAATTAAATTTTGGTCAACTTAAAGTTGAAAAAAAAAAGTTAATAAAAAATAAAAGAATAAGATCCAAATTTTAACGCTAAACAAAGATGACAACAGCAGTAGGTCTTGAATAAGAAATGTTTATTGTCTTTTATCTTTAACTGGAAATAATATAAGGGAAATACATGTCCATTAAACAACAAGACCTGGAGATTCCCCATATATAGACCTCTTCTTTCTCATATAATGTCTCTGTCAGGATTTTTCGTAGAGTCTTTGCCAAAAATTTATTGAAAAAAAAGAGTAAACTTTGCTTCTCCTTTCTGAATAATGGAATATCATTTGGAAAAATCTTCCTTCTTATACTTATTTTTCATTAAATGTCTTCTAAAGCACAAAAGTGTGTTTGTTGGGGGTGTTTTTGTGATTTTTTTGTTGTTGTTCTCTAGTATATACCTAAATTTATTGAAAAAAAAAAAAAAAATAAATGAATGGAACTCACAAAATTAGTTTTCAATGATTAGAATTTATATAATTGGAATTAAACAAAGAATTGATTTTTTTTAACTTAGAGATTTTCATGAGAACTGCTATCAGTTTTATCTGCCTTTGAAAATTTTAACTACAGATCTTCATTGCAAGAGGCAATAACTAGAATATTCAAAGAGTCATTCATAAGCCAGTAAGATTATGCTATGTAAGCTCCTCATATTTTCATTCTGGCTTCTCAAACCACTAGGGATGCAGTTACATAACATAATTAAATGCAACCATACTGCATTTGATTGTAATGACATCCAGAAAAATCTGAAAATAAATTATTCCTGCACTGTGCAAACTTTCTGGGAAACTGAGACCTGAACTCAGATACACACAGTGCAATGCTCAAGTAGTACAAAAAAAAACACAGATGATGAAAAGATAGCATTCCTTAACAGTTGAATTTTCTACCTCAGTCGATACTGAACATTTACAGATGATGGACAATATACAAAGGGGAAGTTAAGATTCCTCTCTAATATTTTAGACCTTTTGTCTGTTGAAGACATAATTACTATGAACAGTAAGATAAGTCCCTACTCCTGTTACCTTTCATGCATAATAAATAGATTTTCAATATATAATTAAACAATGAAACTGAAAACAATGCACCTTCCCCCAACCAAAAGGTTATTATAAAATACTATAAGATCTTGAATTTTGTATCTGAAGACTGAGTTTTTAGTTTCCTTTGTTGTAAACAGCCTTTTCACAGCAATCCCCATCTACGAGTCAGAACATCCTCAGTCTTATTTAGATTTTAACACAACAGTTGCTTATTTAGGACTTGACTGTCTGCCAGCAGAGCACTAAATATAACTGGTTTTTTGTTTGTTAACTGATGAGCAAGATTGTTTACTATGTTAATCAGTGCACCCTTACTCCTGCCTTGAAGGCTATTTATACTGATCGTGAATATTTCAGTTAGTTGAAAGAAGAAGTCATGCTGGATCCATAAATCTTGTATATAAGGTTAATTTTGCTGTTGTACTTTCTCCTACCATAACTATATATCAATGTTTTAACTATCCCTTCTGAATTTGTTTAGTCTTTGTAAAGATTCCTCAGAGCTACAGAGGCACTATGCAATGTCTTTTAGAGGAGGCAAACCAAAAATTGTAGCTGAATGAAAATGATTCAGGGATCTCAATCATTTAATGTCCACTAAACTTTGCAAGCCTTGCAGAACACAGCAGTGGAGTGCAGCACCCAGGCAATGATGTTTTGAGCACTCGCACATGCAGGAAACACAGGGATTCTCAGAACATTGAATGTAGTAAGAAAAGATTATTAAGGTACTAATAAGTTTGCTAAAAGAAAACAAAAAGGCTGATGGTTTTGAAACAGATGTTTGCTTTTTTCTTGATCAAATAATTTACTCTAGACGCTAATACTGACAGATGTTGGTTTCATATCTCCATCTTTTGTTGAGATAAACTAAGAAAATGAGACTTCCATAGCCAAAGAAAGCAGTGAAAGAGCTTTCTGAAAACACTTAAAAAACCCCCAACACTAACATTGGCAACAGCGTGTTTGGAAATGTGGCATTAATGATTCAGCACAAGTAGTAAGAGATTAAAAATGAATATTGATGATGCTAAGCACCCACTCACATGTGCAAGAATAGACTGGCTCCCTTGGAGATGTTTGATGTTATCTTACATTATGTATTATATAGTTTGCAAAATAAAAGGTAGTATGAGGAAATCAGTTTCAAAAGATACAAGTAAACAGATATGTGAAAAAAACACACAGCATGGGAAAAAACCCTGCTAATTCATATGCTTCCATACACAGCAAGAACCTAATAAGTGTTATAGATAAATAAGTGCACAACCTGAAACAAAGCAAAATCTATAAGGGAAAAAAATCTAGCAACTTAGTTCTTGTTGAACTGTTATGCCTGAGCTCAGTAAACAATGGACAACAGGTTACTAAGTAATAAATTAAAAATTCTAATTTCTTTTTATATGACAGTGATATTTTGGAAATTATAGCATCAAGATATCTTTGGCTTTGATAAATGTTTTAATGAAATACAAAAAGTATCATGAAGTGGCTTTAGAAAGGATTCTAAACAAAGCAAAAGAATTTTAACAGGAACATAAGTTTTTGTTTCTTGAATTTATAAAACATACTAACTTAAGAGGAAATTACTGTACCATAAGAACCAAGCTGTAATTCAGAATTTTAATCTACTTTTAAATAGACCCATATTGAGGAAAAGAAAATGCAAACACACAAAACAAATTGGAGAAATTGCATTGTCTATAGAATCAACATCATCATCATCATGGCTAGACTTTGCAAACGAAGATTTGGGAGGGTTTTACCCACGCTTGCTGCAAGCGCAATCCCTCAAGCCTGCGCAGTGGATTTTTTTAGGTGAGGCACAGTGTGCACAGAACTGGCCCCACCCTTTACTCCTGAGGTTCATCTGCCAGGTCCTAGCAAGCTTGGGCGGTGACAGCAAGTCCTCAGGATGTAGGTTTGGTTAGAGTATCCTTCTCTTAGATGGATGGCCTTACAGGGCTAAGCGAGCTTCATCTGTCTGTGTTTGAAGTTAGAGTTGTCCTTCTCCTAGAATGGTTGCCGGCCGGCTGACGAGCCCATCCTACCCGAGGACACACTTCGTCTGACCCTTCAGTTGAGACCTGACCAGTATGGGAGACCCTACCGGAGGCATAAACCACTGCCAGTATAGCTCGCAACCTCATAAGGGCACACAGGCTTCACCCCCACTACAAGGGGGTGTCCGTGGAGAAGATCTATAGAATGCCAATAATTTAAAAAACCCAAACAAACAAACAAACAAACAAACAAACAAACCCAAAACAAAAAACAAACAAACAAACAAACCCCAACAGAACAACTTCTATACTGGAAAACAGCATTTAAAAATTAATTGTGATGTTGAAGTCCTAGGAGTCAGCAAGCACTGGCAAAATTCATGTAGGTTTCAGAGTTATAAGTTACCTCTAAATTTATTGACCTTATGTCTAGTGGAATCAGTCTGTAGGTAGCCAGCAGTAGCAAAATAATGCTGTTCTTAGAGTATGCTTTAAATTTGTGGCAATACTGCTCTTCTCCAGGTCTTTGTATTTCTTAGCTGTTTATTGGCACAATACTGAGTTACAGACTTTGCCTTCTGCTTCTGCTTTCCCTTCTCTGCTTTGTCCTTTGGCTCCCCTGTTTTTCTCTTGGCCATGATTTCAGTCCCCTGGTCTCTCTGATCCACTTTCTGAGCCTCTTCATATCTTTCTGCATTGTTGGCTCTTTCTCCTCTTCTTTTTATATGCTTTTAATCTCTCCCATTTATAATATTGCACAGTTCCCACATGGCTTTGATTAATGCACTCTTTCCTTGCTTTTGCATAAGTAGGACTAAGCTAAAGAATTCCATGAACTGTTTTTAGAAGCAACTTTAAAATTTTTTATCTTCTCCAAGGCTCTGTCATTTCTGTTGGGTTTGATTTAAATGTGTTGGTTCAGATTCACAGTGAAAGAGGACAGAAAAGATGGAACGATCCCCATGCATCCACTCACATGGAACCTGTAAAGAAATAGAATTTGGTGGGTTATTTCTCTCACTCTACAGAATCTCCTTTCCCACACCCTGGGTGTAATCTACTTTAGCCTCTACTTTGAGCACTAACAGGTTTTTGTCATTTGAAGACTATCTTAGCATGACCTGAGAAACTCCCCCCTGCCAGTGCAGGAGCTGTGCTTTGCATTTCACTGTGTTACCTGTGTTCCGTTGGTTGAAACATGTATCTAAGCCTCAGCCAAGAGGAGCATTTGTCTTTAACATCTTTTTACAACTTTTTCTGCCTCCAGGACTCTTTCCTTTCATGGCTCAATCTGCTAATTCAGATTAGATGAAATCAACATTAACTGCAAGAAAATCTAGTACTTCTAGGCCACTGTTCTTTCCATGGAGGAAAGGGGCAAGACAATTACAAGGAAGTTGTCTGAGTGTGTGCTCTTCTTTCTGAAAGCAGCAGTTCTGTGTTACCTACCTGTAGTAAATTTATTTGTTTTCAGGATCACAGTTGGGTAGAAGAGAAGGATGAGATCACAGCTGAATTTTCAGGTTTGTATGAGAAAAAGCACAAAAGAGTCTTGAGAGGAGAAAGATAACAAGCAATGACTCACATTTAATCTACCCAATTTAAGGCACCTAACTGAAATACTTGAGTGTAGTCAACCTTATAAAGTCAAAAGAGAGAGCTACTTCAAGAAGAGACCTAGATACTCTTAGAAGAAAGTTCAGACCTTATGCTGAAAAGCCTCCTGGTGGTCTGTATCTCTCCCTTTGACCAAGGAAACTAGGTATGCTACAACCCTACCTTAGGTGTCTTTGTCATTGAAAGGTTAAGTGGAATGAATATGGTTCAAAAAGCATATTCCAAAATAGCCTTGGTCATGTGAGGTCACGAATAGGTGCTTAATAGGAGGACACAAAGAGCTAAGTGCATAACTCCTAAGCATGTACTTTTCATGGCTGTCAGGGACCTGAGAACACCCAAAGCCCTGCCTGCCTCTGTCCACCCCTCAAGGGTTCCCTCCATTCTGTCCATGGCCCAGGACCTCATTTCACCCTCCTGGACCATCATCTCCTGCCCCAGCAATGCCATTTGGCCTGTCTACAGCTCCCCAGGCTCTGCCTGGCCATGGGTCCACCTCAGGCCTATATTCTGGGCCAGCGTTATCCATCTCAACCCCTGCAAGGTACCCAGTACACAGGGCTGAGGCTGTCTCAGTGCCCCCTGGCTATCCTACTCCTATCTAGGGTGGTGACTGGTGGTGACCTGTAAGGCAGACCCCACCCCAATTGACCTGAGGAACCTCTGCCACTACACCTGGGGTGGGAGCCACCACTTTGCCCTGGCAGTTTTGTTTTCACATGCCTTTTTCCATTTCTCTTTGTTCCATTTCCCCTTGAGTTGCATCTCTGCTTTCAGATAATATATTTGTCATATATCTCTTAAAGCAGGATCTTTGGGAGCATTTAAGTGCCTAATGAAGCAGATTTGGACTAATGGTATTTTTCACACTACCTAGGTACTTCAATTCTATTGAAAAATCAGCACAAGAACATTCTTTCCTCTTCATTTTCATCTCTGTTGACATTCTTATCCCCATTACTCCAACACTGGGCAAAAGGGTGGGTTGCAAACTGTAGGTAAAATGCTATATGTCACTGGGAATCTCAAGACGGAAAGGGGAAACAGACTGGAAGGAAAGGGAATAACAAGTCAAGGTGATATACAATGGTCTGATTCATTGCTCTGTAGAGCTCCCATTACTCAGGGGTGCCAAGTAAGCAGGCTCCATCATGCCTGTGGTGGGTGTGCAATCAATTGGTTCACATGCATTGGATTTGCTTGTTGCGTGCTCATAAGCCATTCAGTCAGAAACTTGGTAAATCCTTGTTAAGATAAAAAGACCAATAGACCACCATCAAAAGCAGTATGTCTACCTCCAAAACTATTAAAAGAGCCACTTGGATTCAGTGTTGGGTGAGAAGTAAAGGAGTGAATATCTTACACATGAGAAAATGCTTACGCATATTGAGAAAGACACATATGTAAGTATGGGATAGGGTTCTGAAGTTTTTTACAGACAAGAAAGGAGCATTAGATATCCTTCAAATTTCCCATTTTTTTCTAGTATTGAAAGATAATTCAAAATGTTTCTACTGAAAAAAGATGAAATGGACATCCAGAGGTTGCATTCTAAAAAAGAAGCATGTTGTGGACTAAATCTTCCCAAAGCATCTTAAGAACTAGTATGGGACAGAATTCAAAAATTAGTCCAAGGTCTTCTGAAACCTGGCTGCTGCCCAGACTTTTGAGGCGTTTTACAGAGAATGATGTATGTTGTCAGACTCTTTATATGGCTGTCTGGAGGTGATTGCTGTGCTGAGAATAGATAAGGTAATTGGCACCATGCTGGTGTAAGATTAGGAAAGGCAGACTTATAATACTCTGGGTGATGTTGTGAGGGCAATAATTCCAAAAGAATTAAAACAAATTAAATTCAATGTCACATAAACACAAGCTCTTTATCATTTGGGGTTGGAAGCTGGAAGGAAAGTCAAGTGAAAACTTCGAAGGGAGCAAACATGTCACAAAGACATTGCAAATGTAGTGACAGGTGGTTCACACAGCAAAAGGGACAGATTTCATACCTCAAACACCAAACAACTGCTTCTTCTGAGAAGGCAGTAACACAGTTTCTTTACAAGTGAGGTTTTCTCTGACGATACGATACCTTTTCCTTGCAAGGTTCTCAGATCTTTATAATTCTCTCATTTCAGTTTGACAAGAGTTCCATTCAAATCAACTACAAATAATCAGAATTAAGTAGTATCTTTACCCAGATGTGAATATGGACCTTCATGATGAAATGAGATAGTTTATGATTTACTGTGAAGATCAGCAATTCCTGCAGTGTCAACCATCCTACTCTTGACTGGGCTGAACCCTGAAACATATTTCCTGAAATGTGTTTCTGTACAATCTGTAGACTCAATGTATGCAGTCAGTTCCCAGTTAACAACCACAGCGGAGGGCTGGAGCACTCCAGAGAGTGGGAGAACTTACATAAAGCTACTCCTTGTAAACTAGAGATAGCTCTTGAAAAACAGGTTGAGATGACACTCATATTCAATATTAATAAATGCCTTCCAGGAAAACCTTTGTGTATGAAAACATGTCACTGGATTTGGCCCAAAATTAGAATGGCTGTGATCATTTAGATCTGTGCCTATGGTAAAAACCTGATAGTCATGAGCTTGCTTTGGGAATCCAGTTTTGGTATCAAGGTATTTCTGTCATAATTTTCACAGGATTTATAAGGTGTACAACTTATCCATGCATAACAGAACTCATAGTCTAAAATTGTCAGGTAAGTTTAGTTGACAGGCAATCACTTAAAGATGGAATTAAAATATGTTAAGTAGGTAGGAATTATGGTCTTCCTATGTGATAAAATATATACTAAAAACTCCACAAAAAGATTTGATTTCATCTCCAGATCTTAGTTGTCAGGGAGAGAACAAATTCAGGGTTTATTTTTTCTTTCAGACATTCTTATATACTTGATTTTAATGGTGGAATTACTCCTGGGTGATTTTGCAATCTTGTCATACATATGCACCTATGCAGAGTATCATGAATGAAAGTAAGGAGAGAGAAAGAGACATTCTTTTTTATGCTTCACCTTATCTTTCCTTTTAACATTTACAAGAGGAAGAAATTTCTGGAAGTGTTAGCATCTCTTCACTGTCTATATAAAGGGCATTTGGGTGATGAGCTCAAATTTAAATGTATACTGTAGACATTTGGGCAGATGAATTCCATTTGAAATAACTGCTGTAGATGTGATGGTATTATGAGAAAAGGTTATTAAACTGGTTTTACTTGTCAGTCCTGAGCAGAGTTTCAAGCAAATAGGAGTTCTATATATTGATAATGGTGAATGCTACTTTTCAAATGTGAACTATCACAATATCTTGGATGCCAAATTCTAAGAAAGTGTCTTGTTCTCTTAGGAAGAAATTCAATAAAGAATTAGAACATAATCTGAAGAAGAGATTTTATTTTTCTAAGACTATTTCTAGAAAAGTATTAGGAATATTCCACAAACAAAATTTCTCATGGTTCCATCAGTTTTCATTCTTATTTGCTTGGTTAGAGAAAAAAGTGAATATAGTATTACAGCTTACATACATAGTGCAATTATTTTTTTTTAATTTCTAAGACAAAGGGATTGTAAAAAGATCTGTAATGAAACATGACAAGGACCAGAAAATTACATATAGGAATAAATAGGTAGGAAAAAATTGTGATTCAATATGGTTTGAATAGAATACTTTTTATTTATGAAGAAGGGTGTTTGATTATTAGAGGCAGGGTATTTTATGCTTTACATGCCTTACACTGCTTCACTTTAATGATAGAAGGCCTGCTCTGTATGTATTTGGTTTGGCACCAAAATGTTATATGCAGAGAAATGTTAAAACGAAACATTCTGTAACATTCATTTTGAGAAAGAATTTCAACATTTGTACTCCTCTGCAGCTATTATATAGTCTAAATTAAGGTAGTTCTACTGTTAGTAAGATGTGCTAGTGCATTGTCATGGTGAGTCATTCTTAACCTAGGAAGGCCTTTCTTAGTGACACTACCAATCTAAGGAAACTGAAAATGTATTAAAAAAAGGAGGCATAGCTGACCAAATACTTGAATGGACACGTTTGCCATCTTGAAGCTTTTTTGTCATGTTGGAATTTCTGGACTGGTTTTGAGGGTGATAATTTTGGAGATGAGGACATTGCCTTTACAAAAAAGAATTTTGGTTAAACTATTGTGGTTACCACTCAGGACCAAACAAAAAAATAACTCATCCTCACCTGACTTTCCACTCCATCTGTAGAAAGTAGGCATCAAGACAATTTCAGTTTGGAGGAACCTTAAAGATCACTCAGTTCCAATCCCCCTGCCATAGGCAGGAACACTTTCCAGTAAACCAGTTTGCTCTAAGCCCCATCCAGCCTGGCCTTGAGCATTTCTAGTACTACATGCCTTTGCAAGGCATCCCTCTCTGGATTTCTCATAGGCTCTGTTTAGGTACTGGAAAGCTGCTAAAAGGTTTCCCTGGAGTTCCTCTTCCTCAGGCTGAGCAAACCCAACTCTCTCAGCCTATCTTCAAACTCCAGAGCACTCATCTTCATGGCCTCGACTAGCTCCAATGGGTCCATGCCATTATGTTGGGGACCCCAGAGCTGGATGCAATACTCCAGGTGAGGTCTCATGAGAACAGAGTGAAGATGAAGAACCATGACCCTTGACCTGCTGGTCACATCTTAAAGGTAATTTAGAAAGTTATAGCGTGATACCAAAATCTATCTAACAAGACATGATGCACAAAGTGGTGAGGCAGACCATACATCCCTTTTTAGAGAAAGAAGAAGTCTGTAAATTAGATTTCTCACCTCATGGGATATGGATCTTGAATTCTCTTTAGTAGAACCCCAAGAAATTTCTAAATTCTTCTTAAACCAAAACTATTATTCTTAAACTTCGGCTATTTAGGTTAACAAAACAAAACAGAACAAAACAAAAAAAAAAAAAAAAAAAAGAGCAGAAGGGCTTAGTTTTTTATCAATACCGTGTTTTTTGAGACTGATCCCATAGACTTAAAAGTGTTTAATAGGTCAAGATCATCATGAGGTTTAATAAAGAAAATACAGTACCTCTGTTTGGGTTAGAAATAAGTAGCAAACAGTTTAATTCCATTGAAAGAGACTGACTTTGTACTTATATTAGGCTCAGGAAGTTTTCTGAAAAGAGAAACTCCACATTAGATGTTTAAATCCTTTTTTCCCTCACCTTCCTTCAATCCGATGCACGTGATTAGCAATGAGAAAGTAAGTTTTCTTACTTTAATATTAAGTATATTAAATAATATTATATAAAATAAAATATTTATAAAATATTTTATATTAAATAATAAATATTAAAGCTTTAGCAATCATTGAAAAATAAAGTTCTTCTTACAGAACAGGAAATAATGAACATATGTCAAACAAAGCAGCTAACAAAGGTGTGTTTAAGCAGTAACCTAATATCCTTGATACAAACATGGCAATAAAAGACTTAATCTTAACAGAAAGGGTTTTGATTCTTTGTTTGTTTATTTGTTTAAATAACATGACAGGATTCCAGAAAATACCTCTTTAATAACAAGGGAATGACAGAATTAGAATGCTATTTAATTCCACTGTTTTACAAATCACAACACCAAAAACATCTCTTCATCTCATCAACTACACCTCTGACAACAGAGAAATGGAGAAGAAAGGGTAGAAGAGGAAAGCTTCTTAACATGTTTTCTTCTGAAAGACAAGGATAGAATTATTTGATGTGGATAATTAAAACAAATGATGTTCACATCCCAATGTTGACTTTATTTGGACTTGATAATACAAACCTTGCAGGCAGCCTAAAGCAGTAGCTTAAATGTTAATGAAGGAAACTGAGATGAAAGACTACATATATTTGGTTGCACAAAATGTTGGAAAATTATCACTATAGATATTTTTTAGATTAAAATATTAACATCATCAGAGGAACTTAAAATCATGACATATCTGAAAAAAAAAGTAGACTCCTTAATTTTTTTTATGCCTCAGCTGAGGTTGTGGAACAAAAGAAAAGAAAATACTAGTAAGAAAGAAACAAAAAAGAAAGGCTTCAGTAGGACTGTAAAGCAACAAGTGAAGAAAAGAGTTGATCTATCTGGAGTCCAAAATTTTCGTCAAAATCTATGTGTAGGTTTTTGGTCTATAAGTTTATATTTAAAATTGAGGATTTTTTTGTAAAAGAAAAAACCTACATTTTCAAGCATAGTAAAAACAGTATGTAACATGGTACATTGTAGAGAATAACATTTGTCAGGATGTTGCTTAATAATATAGCTCCAGGCTCCCAAACTTGATAAAAGAATAAAAGAGGGAAAATAAGTTCTCAATCACATCCATTATGAGTCTTTGCATATGAAAAAAACTATTTTGAACCTTTATTATATTTTTTAAAATTATCTTCTAAAAACACTAGGAAAATAAAATTTTTAAGAAATGAGGAATGAATACTAATTAAAAAATGGAGGAAATAGGCCATGCAGCAGTTTGGTCAAGGCAGTGAGGAATTTTTTGTTAGAGAAATTAAGATCAAGTCTATTTTCCTCATACTAAGGCACTATTTTAAAAACTTAAAGAAAGCTAAATGCATGTTATAGATAAAAAAATACAAGCAGCTGTGGACAATAAAATATTTGACAAAACTGAACTTGTAGAAGACCAATTAACTGAATTTCCACTCCGCAATCATTAAAAAATATTAATAAAGTCAATACTGGTTAGAAAAGGTAAGAGAT
The DNA here is from genome assembly GCA_013399695.1 of Formicarius rufipectus. Lineage (NCBI taxonomy): Eukaryota > Metazoa > Chordata > Aves > Passeriformes > Formicariidae > Formicarius > Formicarius rufipectus. Next base: position 28,338 of record VXAU01003988.1, on the reverse strand, counting down.
AAACGCTGGTTCCAAGGAAAGATTTTTTAAAATATAGACCATATCTGTGTGGCTTGAAGATTTCAGAATTTTGTCAACACTTTAATAAATTAAGCTTGTCATTTCAAGACTAGGCTTTCTGAAGGAATTTATTGCCTAATTCCAGTCTTTGATAGCCAAATTTAAAACACCAATCCACAGTTTTTTCAGTGAGGTGGCACCCAAAACACTTGGATGTTTAAGTTCCTACTGACAACATCCCTACTGCTCTTTGTGAATGTCAAGTGCTTAACTGCTGGAGACATTTACACATTTAATTCCTTTCCTATTTATGGTGATAGTAAGGATAGTATGGTGATAGGAGTAAAAAAAAAAAAATAAAATAACCAATTACACATCTTTCAAGTATTAGTTGCAGAGCAGAAGGAATAGATAGAATATAATGCTGACAACCATTCTCACCATACTTGTCCTTGTGTAGAATTCCTCATCAATAACATAATGCTTACAGAATCATTGTGATATTGGAAATTCGAGAATGGGAGATCTGAATTTTCAGGAGTGTCTGGCATGTTCTGCAGAAGGCTTCCTGATATGGTGAGTCACATTCTTATTCTAATTGCTCTTTGACATTGAAAAAACTATTTAAGTATCAGTGGCAAAGATTTTGGTTAAATGTGTGACTAAATCTGGGCCACCAAGATTATTTATATGGACACACAGTGACCAGTCCTTTTATAAATATAAACCATGGTATTCTTTCCATGGAACAGGTTCAGATATGCAACTCTGAATATCTTTAAATCCATGTCTGTATGAGAGTGTAAGTAAAACTCATAATGTCAAACCAGAAATAGGTATACTTGAATTTATGCCTCTAGGACTTCATTTGTTACCAGACTATTAAGTGTGCAATCAGAAAATGAGAAGAGCTGACATTTTTATCTCGAAGAATGTATTCATAGCAGTGAGATTATAGCAGAAAGAACAGTTCTAGCCTCAAGGTGGATGCTTATTTCATGGAGAGAGGTAAGCAGGGTTTAATTTCCCTTCTACATTTTCCATGGATTAAATGTCTCCATATTCTGCACATTGTGTTTTGTAAGACTTTCTAAGGGATTACAAATTCTCCTCAATTTTGTTCTGCCTTTGTCCATCAATTATAAATTCAGATTTCAGAAACGCTGAGTCTCAGACACCTTTACGTATTTAGCTCTTAAATCTTTAGAATGGTTATGTTATGGTTCAAGGAAATGTAACAAGCAAGGCCCTTACACATAAGTGAAGATAGCTGTGGTGTGCAGGTGATGGGCTTCTTCTTGGGAATGCAATGACTACATCTAGAGGCAGAAAAATAAAGAAATAATTGATGGCCAAAAACCACTCCGGGCAACAGTATACAAAGACATTAAAAACCCAACCCAAAGCAAAAAAAAAAAAAAAAAAAAAAAAAAAAAAAAAAAAAAAAAAAAAAAAAAAAAAAAAAAAAAAAAAAAAAAAAAAAACAAAAACAAACAAACAAACAAACAAACAACAAACAAACAAACAAACAAACAAAAAAACCAAGCCAAACAACTAAAAAAAACACTGCTGCATTACAGTTTATGAGGTGACTACCCTAAACACAGTTCTTCCAGAAATGCTTACCAAACAGATAGGTCAAAATATGGAATTAAGTAGCAAAAGGGGAGATATGGAAAGAGCTAGAAATCAGTCTTGAGATAAAGAGAGAGGATGAACTCTGTACAAACTTTCAGAAAAGGGTAAAATGCAATATTGTATAGATTAATGAGATCAAAAGGATAAGATAGAACTTGATGCATATTTGCTTGGGATAATTATAAACTGTTCTCTAGAGTAATTTAGTTTTCCTCTGGTCATTAAGCATTTTAATGAATTTGCGTGCCATACTGGTATTTGAGGTTCATATGGACTGAAACTCTTAGACTGTTAATTCTATAGATAATAAAAAAATGATGTATCTTACTGAAACATGACTTAGCAATTTTTCCAAGACACATCTGACTGGTCATAACAACAAAGAATTGCACAACGCATAAGGAAACTTTTTTAATAGGTTTATTATGTTTGATTTTGGTTTGTGGTTTGTTTTCTTGGAGGGGTTATGTGGTTGGTTGGTTTGGAGTTTTAGTTGGGAGTTTTTTTTGTTTTGCTATTGTTTGGTTTTCTATAATTTTTTTTAATAAAGAGATTATAAAGAAAAAACAGGCTTCCTCAATTTAATATCATCACAAAATATTAAATATTTTGCAGTGGTTTTGTTGTTTGGAAACTGAAGATGGGGTCTTTCTTACATAGAAATAGTATCTACTTTTTAAAAAGTTCAGAAGCACTAAAACAAGATGAAAACATAAGCATATTATTCATCTTTTCAAAGACTTTATTTTTTTCTAAGTTAAACAGAACTCAATTCTAGTGAAAAGAAACAATACAGAAATTTACATTCTGTAATATGCAACTCTCTTGCTGACTTTCCACATATTTGTTACTTCTCACTTGCCTAGGTGAAAGCCTATACACTGTCTTTGCACCCTAACTGACCTTTGCAACCTGCTGGCAGCCCAGGATGCTGTTTAGTACAAGGGCACACTAGCGAAGCATGTTCAGTTTGTCCACCAGGACATCCAGGTTTCTGCCAAGCTGTTTTCCAGGAATCAGCCTGTGTAGGATTTTGCTTTTCTGTTTGCTGAACTTTGCGAGATGCCAGTTGTCCTTTTCTCCAGCCTGTCAAAGTCCTTCTGAATGGTTGTATGACCTTCTACTGTATCAACATCAACTCTTAATTTGGTATTATTTGAAAACTTTCAGGAGTTGCACATTCATTTTGCTAGCCCAATCTACCATTCTCTTACTAGATTAGTGCTAATTATCTCCCTCTCTAGTCGTTCCTACCCTAAAGCTTTTTACAACTGGTTGATCATCCTGCTGGCAAAGACTATTGCCTTTGAATTGGTGTGTAAGCCATGGCTATTGCCAGTGATTTGTACCTAAAACACTTTCTGAAAACTTATATGATATACTAGGTGGTACAATCTTTCTCTGGATTTCCCTTTTTTTTTTTTTTTTTCTTTTTAAGTAGGCCCGTATCTTTAGTCTCCCAAAGCTACCTTATTCTTTAAAAAAAAAAATAAAAAAAAAATCACATCTTCTTAAGCTGTTGCTCAGTTTCCCTACTCCCATATTGTACTTTACTGCTTTCTGTGGTACTTCCTCCTCCTGTTAGAAGTTAGTTACTTCCTGACATTACAGTACAAATCTATGTCTGTTCTTTCATGGAACAGGAAAAAGTAATCACTTGCAAATGTTGACTGCTTAGATAGATAGATAGATAGATAGATAAACAGACATATATATACTGATAATTTATATTATAATTAAGAATCTCCTCATAAATGGGAGTCATGAAGGACAGATTTTTCAGAAACTTTCATATCTTTGTCAGTAACTCTTTAGCTTTGCATGTGTTTTGCTTACCTCATATGAAATATCAAAAACTATAAATAGATTAGCCCTGTCTTACTCACTCCTCCTTGCTAGACATAAAGATAGTCTGTTGTACATCAAAGTCATGGTGGGGAATTTCAGCCTGTTCCAAATTTAGAGTTGTGCCAGCTGTGGGTTTTCTTTTCAGACAAACTGTAGCATAAACAAAGTGATTTCGCATCCCCATTTTAAATAACTTAGTGTCAGCATCATCAGCATTCTGAATGCAATTTCCCCTGTCCCTCATTAACAGGGATTTTTGCAAATGTTCAGTCATTGTACAAGGTGCATTAGAGGTAGGTGCCTAATTCTGAGTAGACAGTTATTGTAGTTTCTGCATAAGAAAGTATATGTGGAAATATGATGGTATTGAGGTGCCTCCATTGAAGCAATCACATGTGGGGCTTAACTTCATGAATAAAAAAGAACTTAGAAGAGAATAGGTCATGACAGCTTTTGAAAAAGAAAACAGTTTATGACTATTTAAAAATCAGTTTGCATCACTTTTAATGAGAAAAAATCTTAAGTTTGGGTTAGAGAATGATGATAAACTGGAAAGTCAGAGACTAGTTAGTCAATAGTCTGACAACATATGCATTAAACAAAGAATTCCTCAACAGAAACCTTTTAAATATAAGAGTTATACTGAGGTACATTGGAATAAGTCAGACTTCAATTTTTCCTTTTTTTTTTTAGAAAAGTATAATTACTTATATGGATTACAAATTGTAATTAAGATATTATTATTTGGTAGGGGATGTGAATTTGTTATTTTCTTTGTTCATCAAACACTGGGTGTCCACTGGTTAATTGCTCTACCATTGCACTGACTGAACTAGTCACACGTTGTAAGCCTCCTTCATTCTTTCACACTGGTTACAGTGGAACACAATGTAATTACCAATTTGAGCATTTTTTTTGGTTTTTTTTTGGGGGGTTTTTGTTTGTTTTTTTTTTTTTTTGCCAGAGAGGCATCCTGAATCTAGAGAGTTTGTTGTGGATTAACCCTCTCTTCAAAGAGAAAGTGAAGTTAAAAAAATAAATTAAAAACAAAAACCACGCACTCACACACACAAAAAAAAACCCAACAAAAAAACCCACAAAAAACCCTCCACAAAAACACACAAACAAACAAAAAACCAAAAGAAAAAAAAGAAAGGAAAAAAAAAAAAAGTGATGCTAAATACCAACTGGTCCCCACCAGCCAACTGATAACTAGCCAGTGCATAAACAGTAACTGCCTTGACAAAGTTTCTTACAAGTTTTTCTTGCTGAGCACAATGCCATATGGTATGGGACATCCCACTGATCACTTGGGGTTGGCTGTTCTAGCTGTGTCCCCTCCCAAGTTCTTGCCCTTCCACAGCCTACTCACTGGTGGGGCAGCATGAAAAGCAGAAAAAGCCTTGACATCATGTAAGCACTGCTCAGCAAGAAGTAAACAGGAGTGTGTTATTGACACTATTTTAATGTTTTAGCAGCACCATGCCAGTTACTATGAAGAAAATTAGCCCTATCCTAGACAAAAGCAACATGGTCCATACAAACATTTAGGAAAAGAAAAACCTAATTTGCATTAAAATTTACCTTTACTTAGTAATACCTGATTATTCTGAAATATGGGTTTAACAAAGTGATCTCTAGTTTCTGTATTTCACCATTTTTGTTTATACATAGACATTACTTTATGATACTAAGAGTGTATATACCGTGACCTCTTATGTACAGTTCGTATGTATAAATAAAGTACTTCTATTTCTACCTTCTATTGCAAGACCAATGATGGTTGGAATCCAATGAATATTAAGCATGCTTATTTGCACCGTGTAAATATCAGGTGCTAACTAGATGTTTGGCATATTGGATACTGTAACAATTATATTTCAGTTTTCTACAGAAACAGCAACTATCAGATCAGTTACTGAATCAAAAGCAAAGACCAGTATTTAATGGAAAACAATTAAGATAGATTTGCATTGACTACCTAAATCTGTTTCTATAGTAAAGGTAACATTTTCTGTTTACTACTCTGAAACCTGAAAGTTATAACTGTAGTTCCCAAGGTTGGCATATGATTAATGAGTTCTACCCTCTACTGTATTAAAGAAGGGAATAAAAATTTAATGGCCAAAGAACGCATATATATCTTCAAAAATAACAAATAAACAAAGAGATAAAAGGTGTCTAAGTTGTTCACAATTCCCTTGATGCTGATATTTTTAGAAACACAGGCACACATACAAAATCAATAGTGGTACATCTTGTGAAACATTCAACCAGCTTTCTATTGGTTTACATAGTCAAGATTTGGAATACAGATAACCCTTATACCAATCACTAAGTTAAAATAATTCAGTGAACTAAGGAGAAATAAGTTGAAATTCCCAAAAGGAAGGTGAACATAAGAAGTGAAATAAGAATTTGCTCAGAATTGTTTTGTAGTTGAAAGAACAAGAGAAAAATCACATTACTAACTTGAGGTATTTGTCTTAGAGGTAAGCTCTCCAGAGTCTTTGTTGTAACTGAACATTTATGTATACATATATATATACATATATGTATATATACGTCTGGGGGTGTGTGCATTAGGCAGTTGCAGATTGCTGTGATGAGAATGTGTAGACTGATTTAATAAGCTGAGTACTAACTTGAGGAAAAAACTTCATTAAATCTACTCATTAACATCAAAAAATGTGCTAATGATAAATTCTTACTATTATGAGTGACTTTCTCTGCAGATACAAACTTCAGTGTTTGCATTTATGTACTAAATTAGTTGAATTAGTTGTGGTTATACAATACCACCAGGCTGATTTTATACAGTTGGTACAGATGGGAAGTGCCCTTGATAATCTTCAGTTGTTGAAGTTGAGACTCTTTTGTCAGAACAGTAGTGTGCACTCCTCAGTCTTATCTGATTTTGGCTTATTTGCCTGCCTTGAAAACAAGTAGGTTTCATCCTGATTTTTTTTTTCTCCTTTGCCTATCTCCTGTGCGTTTGGCAGAAGGTCCTGTCTGTTACATCTGTTCATCTCTACTCCTTTAGTGGTCCCATATCACACATACGGATGTAAAATACTTACAGCTTGTTCCATTTGGCTGTTCCATCCCAGACCTGCCAAATGTTTAACTACTGTTTTTAGTTACATATTTTAGTATGAAAGATTTATTCAAGGCAAGAATATTATTTATATAATGATGAATACAAAGTGATATTATTTATGTTGCTATTGATACACACGATTTCTTGGTGCACAGACACCCACCTTGGCTATGTCTCTAGGCTCTCATCCAGAAGACAATGGACCAGACTAACACCTGTCAGAATGGGATAGGCCCACTGCTTCCACTGAGCTGGGTCTGGCTGATTCATGACCTCATAGTGAATTGAGGTGGTTAAAGTGGTAGAAAAATAATCTAGCAAGAATCCTATCATTAAATTGGTTTACTTTGTGGCCCAGTGAAAGTTGGAGGTATGATGCTGGAGGCACGATGCTGGAGAAAGATGTCATTTAAATAGATTTGGGGCAGGAAGGAGAAGAATAGGACGAAACAGAGAAAGTGTAGGAAATCCACAAGAGAAATCTAGGAAAGGAAGTATCAAAAGAAAATCTGCATTCTGCAAAGGTGAGTCTTTCATCTTCTTCAGTTATGGTGTGTTTTCAGCCCATTCAGTAAGGCTTCTCCACTGAAGCATCAGCTTCTACTGCCTTCCTATTATCCTTTCTCAGCTGCTGTCAATGATGATTAAAAAGTCCCCCCATTTAGAATTCTGATTTTGAATTCAATAAAAAGCAGTAGGTAACTGAAAAAATAAGGCATAATATGGAACGCAGGGAAAAGTTACTTTCTCTCTCTTTTGTTGTCTACCGTGATCCTTTGTTTATCCTTGGCCCAATCTTTGTGCTTCATGTCTAGGCAGAGCTTCTTGATACAAGCCTAGGAAACCATGGATCAAACTTGCATAAATGCTGGGTATTCAAAGGGAAAAAAAACATATCTTTCCCTGGGTGAATAATGGTCATTTATGATATTTATAACCCATTAGAAATAACAATAGACTGAATGAAACAGAGTAGTGTTTGAGGTAAAAGGAAATGGACTTAACAGTAGATGGGAAAAAGTAAAACTGTGAATGGAGCAGATGAGGAGATTCTTCACAATAGCATCCTCAGTTGGCTGGAATTTTCGTCTATTTTTCCACTTTTGGTCTTTGCTCAGACCTCTGGTCAGTAACATAGATTGATTGCCATAGGTCATGAAACCATGGGGCATGATGAAAAAGAGCCCAGGCAACCCTCAACACTCATGGTAACCTTAACAGTCTTTCTGGAACTACAGCCTAAAGGTACAACTCTTACAATTGTGTTTCACTTTCATCCACTTTTTATTAAAATTTACAATAGAGTTAATAACATGATTACATGAGAACTTCATGTGGTTATATTAATAAACAGAGTTTTGAGTTGGTCTGTGTTTACAAACTAAATTGGATTGTTTGTAAAGCTCCAAAAAAGATTGTAAATCATTTTCAAAGTAAGAAAGCCAAGCACACAGAGGCTAACCAAGCAGCCTAAAGTCACTTACATAGCTGGAATTTGAAATAAGAACTCATAGACACAGGTCAGTGAGCAATGGTAGTGGAACCTGCCTCTATTTTAGTATGGTAATCAAGATGATATGATTCCCATAAGAGTTCCATTTTAATTTGTCCTGCATGGATAAAAAGCAATTTAAATTGAGAAATAACAAATGTATTATTCTACATAAATAAAAAATGAAATAGGAAAAAAGGTCAGAGAAATCACTCAAGCAAAGAAATAAAATTTTCACTAAACCAATGGCAAGCTTTTAATCCTGAAAATGTTGCCATCGTCATATTGATTCTGCAGGTAAGATATTACCTGAATTCTGAGAGGAGAAAGCTACCTCTTTAAGTTTACAGAGAAATTAAAAAAAAAAAGAGAAAAAAAAAGTTGCTGATCTTCTGATCTTGAAATAAACACATAATTTAATAAGCAGTTATTTTGCCTTTTAAATAACAATCTCCTGAGTATATTTTAGCTACAAAGTGCTCTCCTAAAATATGCTAAACTGTAAGATCTTTTTTCATATATTCCAGAGAATAATTAGATAAGCTAAAAGTGTCCTTTCTCACATCAAGTGTACATAGAGTTCCAATCTATGGCTTTATTTTAAACAAACAAACAAACAAACAAACAAACAACAGCACAAAAAACCAACCAACCAAAAAAAAAAAAAACCAAACAAAAAAAACAAAAAAAACAAAAAAAAAAACNCAAACAAAAAACCCAAACAAACGAAAAACCATCCATGGGAGAAAACAAAATGTAAAGGATTGGAGAAGATGACCATAGATGACAGGGACTGGGATGACTAGCAGAGAACAAAATAGAGAACACTGAGATGTGAAGGGGTTTATAAGGTGCACTGAAGTAAGTTCTTAGATTTTCACCAACATGCATAAAAAGATATGCTTGACAGTGTATTTAGGATATCACAGATGAGTAAAAAACCTAAAGATTCTCAGCAACAGCCACAGAAAAACTAAAATACAGGGATTAAAATTTAACCATTTTTTCTCTAGAATAAAACTCTAAATATAGTAGAAAAAAATTGAAGTATATAAAAATCTTTTTCAGATGTCATAAAGATAAAAGAATTGCTGTTTTGATTGAAATTAAAAAAAAAAAGCAACAAAACATACACAGCAAATCAACATCAAAACAACAGGCATCTTGTTTTGCTTTGTTATCACATTAGTACCAGATAATTTTATGAGAGAAATTAATGAGATGCACTGTTCCTTAATAGCTACCCATCAGCCAGTGAATACTTGAGGTTATTCTTTGTCATGATGATTCACAGGACAGAAAACACAAATTGAATTATTCATATTGAATACCTAGGATCTGTATATATTCAACAATTTATATCAGAAAACTGAGAGACACAAAGACTAAGCATTTGTTCAAGGTTATATAATTTAAGAAATATTTCTTAAAGAGTTGATCATAAATCATGCAAGAAAGTTAGAAAGTGAGCAAACAAAACAAGCTGTTTTTTAGGCTGTGGCTTGTTATTGAGAAATACATACTGAGACTAAATTTTAAGAATTATTTTTATTTTTAAGCAGGAATAAAAATAAAAATGTAGCCAGTGCTAAAATCACTTAAATACTGTAAAGTCGGTATTTATTATGGCTAAATATATAATCTAGAAGATCTCCCTCAGTCTTTTATATAATCTGGTACTACAATTTTTGCCTAGAAAAATCAGGGCACTTTAAGTATTTCAGGACATAACAGGACAGGGAAGAAATGTGTTTGGGGTTTTTTTGTGGGTTTTTTTTGTGGTTTTTTTTTGTTTGTTTGTTTTTTTTGTTTTTTTTTTTTTTTTTNAATGGATGCATCTAGTTCTTGTGTGGTTTTTGTTTTGTTTTGTTTTGTTTTTGTTTTTTTTTAAATTTTTTTCTTTTTACAACAGACTCCTGCATTGGGTTTGGAAAATTTGACTTTTTGGGCTACCTTATTTAACTTTCTTGAAGGGGAGAAATTCTTTTCCCTTCAAGTTAACACTATGAGCTCTAGCACTAACGTATTTGTTATGGTAGCAGCGTATTAAGGTGGCTTATGTTGTGTTTATTTTACACCATTAAATTGACATCTGTATTTGTTTAACTGGAAAATTAAGTGTACTGATATCTAGAAGAAGGAGATAAGGTGCTATTTTTTATTCTGCTATAGATAGTGGAGGTAGAAAATAGTTTATGTGAGGCTTTTCTCAGATGCTTTGATCTTTGCTGGAATGAAACAGAACATGTTTGAAATCTTCCCATGACCTCTCATCTTTGAGAAGGATAAATCAGTTTCTCCAGGTTTCTAAGTTACTCCAAGTTAATCTTCAGATTTGCCTCTGTGCACGGTTCACAGAAAAATTAAATAATATCTTCCTTAGCTGTTTTATCACACCCAGTACTACCAATCCAACAATGGGTGACATGTGGCAAGAAAAGTCAATGAAAATTTTACAATAATGAAGTTGAAAGGAAAAAAAAAAAACAACCTTGTGTGATTAATTATTCTGCTTGTTTCTTAATATCATTCAAATAATTCAGTTTTTATAAACTTCCCTCTTAGGAGATGGAAATCACTGAGACAGAATGCTGACTGTGTCATTCAAGCCACTTAGAATAATAATCTCATAGATTCTACTTTTTTTTACAATTTAATATATATTATACTATGACAATCTATAGATGCTATAAAACTCACCAGAAGCAAAATAATTCAATACATAGAAGATATTGCATAAAAGGCACTTAATTTAACTAATGTTCAGTGTAACAGTAGTCACATACATAGCCAAATAATAAAAGCTATACTGTTATTGAAATAGATTCTACAGCAAGAGTTACAAAGTAAAAGATACTATGAAAATCTCATGGCGAACTTATTTAGATGGATGATGGCTGTGACACTTCTCTTGCACTTAAGCAAATGAAGAACAATTTAACCAATTGTCCTGGTTATAGTAGCCAGGATCAGTTTGTCACTGGGTGGGTGTGTATTCTAAACTATGGAATTTTTTCTCATGAACTGCTCACAATGGCCCATTTGCATCAGCTGCCCAGGGCACACCCAACTCCTCAGGCTACAAGCTGGCTGCTCAGGAACTTCTGCGGGATAAGGAAGTTTTCCTGCCTTCACACTCATCTGAGCCATGTCTGCTAGTGGGCCATCAGGGATGCCAAAAATATACCATTGTTCACCTCACAGAGTAAATCACCCGTTGTGAAACTCTCTACCCTGGGGGAGGAACTGGGCGTTCTCATCAGAGCCCAAGCAGAGATAAGCTTGGGGTTTTGGGACTGGGAGCTCTTCAGATCCAGAGGAGGACCAGAGCCTTGACTGGACTGAGACTGCCACCAAACTGGAGCCATCATTTTCACCAGCAGGTTTCTTCTTCTTACTTTGAACTCAGGGGGGCCACATGGTGTTCAACACAGGGGTTGGTGAGATCCATTCTGCTGGTGCCCTATCATGCGAGATGGTGTGCATGATACGGGGAGGGCCCGCTATCTCAAGGAGGTGGTAAATGAGAGACAGGAAGTGCCTGAGGTCAAGGAAAGTGGACCTTTAATCAGCCCACAGCACTCTCTTTTATAGAGAGGCTGTGGAACAAACTAGGAAAAGAGGTGGAACTTCACAAACAAGGGTAGGCAGGAACTTCCCCACTTGGACATAGGGAGGCAGATACATAAGCATAACAGTAAACTGGGGGTGGAACAAGAACAAATAAGGAATAGCTGCACTGCAACGAACATGAACCAATCAAATAACTCCAATATAATTCTATGGAATATGGAAAACTACTAGAAAAATCGATTAAAAAACCAACTAATATATAATGTTAAGTATAAAGTCTAATAGGACCAATCCTACATTTTATTTTCTCCTGCTGTATAGTTGGTCTTCTTCTTTGTGTCTGTAACAATAAATCTTCCTCCACCTTTCATAATCCTCTCTTCCTATTTCTTCCGGTCAAATATCCCCTTCACTACTCCCGACAGTGCCCTGCTATGCTCGGCTGTACATCTGTTTTTGTGGCATAAAAGAAACTTTTCCTTCTGTATCAAAGTATTTTGTGATTTTTTTATTAAATTGTTGTTCTGACTTGCAATCCCATTCTGAGTTGGATTTATTTCTCCTGCCTGTTTAACTCTAAACCAGCACACCAAAAAATACAGCACTGGAATCAAGACCAGGAATACGTTTCAAAAATGATTGATTTTGAATATTGTATATTGGCATTCTTCCACTTGGTCTCTTGTTTTGTCATCAGATTTCTTTCCTCGTACTATTCACAATCTTCTGTATTCACCATCTTTTCAATCATTATATGTCCAACACGATGGCCCACTTCAACCTGCTCTTCATCTCACAAATATATTGAAATGAAAGCAAGAACCTTTCTCTGAACTGCTTCACAAGGAAGTTTCCTCTTCTAAATGCCCTGGGCAAATAAAAAAGATAAGAGTTTACAGTGGATTGGAGTCCTTCAAATTAGAAGCCAGTAGTCTTAGCCCAGTTAAACAACTCTTGAAGATGAGAAAAGCCAAACAGAGAAAGGATAAATGAACTTACTGTCTTACATCACTGTACTGCCTTTCTGTCAGTGTTGGTAAGTCTTTTTTCATTTTCTCAGTATTAATCTATGCTAATGTTTGATGACAAGATATCACTCTAAAGTCCTTAAAAAGCATGATAAATTTTGATAACTTCTCAAAGCTGAAATACAGGCATATACATATATGTGTGTCTTTAAGTGTGCATATGTATGTAAAAAACATAATAAATTTGTATGTCATTGTTAGATAATCACAAGGATCTGAGTTCCAAAGCCATGCTCTTGCTGCCTAAGAAAGTCAAGAATATGCAAAAGGGAAAAGGCATTACAACTGCATATCACCTACCTATCTAAGAAGAAAGAAGACTGAGTACAATAGCAAAACAATTCCTCAAGTACTTCTTTGATATTCTTTGTTTTGCAAGTCATGCCCATGTCACTATGAGTCTCCTTTATGTTTCCTAAATATTCATACAGGCTAAATATTACATGGCAACATAACATGCTAAATTACATTAGTATCAAACACTGTACTTGTAAGAGGAAATGAATTGTAAAAAAAAAAAAATAAAAATAAAGGTGAATAATGAACAACTTCAAAGAAGCCTGTGGTTCCTGCTTTGGAAATAATGAGGGCAGGTTCTGAGAGCAATATTATCTTGTACAAAACAATGCACAACAGAAGATTCAACAGCAAAGATTTATCACCAAAAGCTATGAGGAGAAGAGGGAATATGCCATTAAAATTTAGTCACCAAAACATCCTTAGCAGAATCCAAATAGAGAAGGATCTCCTTCTGCAACAGAGTAATGCTGAAACTTGGGGATGTCTTTGAAGCTAGAAAGTTGAATTTTATCTGGAATGTACTAAATGTTTTCCACCTCTTTTGTGATATAGAATGGTATATGTCCTTTATTCAAGGACAGAAACATTACTGAAAATGTTTCAGTATGTATCCCAAATGCATTCTAAAAATATATCCCTCAAAGAACAAACATCTTAAAGCACACTGAATTATTTCTGAATTACTGCATTACTTAGTAATTTAACAGTCTATTCAGTATTTGTGTTATTTAATATAATTAAATACTATGTTAACATATGATATATAAAATCAAAGATATAAATATGTTTTCAATTTTTCATCAGTGTATTCCTTATGTGAAAGTTATTTCCTTTTTGAAACTAGGTCAGCAACTGTATTTTAAGACAAAATCTGATATCACTCAGTTTCTATTATCTGGTTTTAGTTATGTTTTCAGTGGCACAGACACAGAAAATCTGTGGCATATGGATACCCCAGGGTCCATGTTTCCCTGTTAAAAAGAGTTCAGATAAGTCTGCATTCCCCCTCACTATACCACCCCAAAATACATCCATTATGACAGTTGACATTTGGCAAGTATCCTGGAGATGGACACAAGACCATACCCAGCTGGTTTTATATCCCTTCAAACCATAAGCTAAAGAGTTCTGAACTGGAATTGATTGTAATGGCCTCATTTGAAATTCATGGAATAATGCACAGATTCATAGGGAGACTATGCTCTATCAAACTTCTGTATAAATACATTTTTTTCTTTTCAGAATGTGTGTGTGTGTATTTGGCTAGAGGAAGGCAGTGTAAATAGCTATAAAAATCTAATGACAGGGCAAAACCTTAGTACTAGAATTTTGTAGTTGACAGCATCTACCTAAAAACTATGTCACTAAAGGCAATGCATTTATACTGAACATTCCTGGTTGGGGTTTTTTTTGTTTGCATTTTTTTAAGTATTTGCATTAAATAATAACATATGTACTTTTAAGGAGTTTGTTAGTAACATCAGTTAATTGCAAATAATGTCAAGGGGAAAAAATGAAAGAAAACTGGGTGACACTGCAGATTTCAGCAGTACTTTCCCCAAAGGCTTAATGTTGGATTTGACTTGGTCCAGGAGGAGGAAGACAGAGGGAACACCTCCTGGGGCAGAAGGTAGAGATTGCAACATTCATTCATTTTTAATCAAAATGTTTTTTTGCCCATTACTTTCTAGTTTTTTGTAAAAAACTGGGGTAAGGAAACTGTGTAACTCTATAAACTACAGGATGCCACATTTATTTCCTAGGAGGATTCAAAAGGAAAAAAAATGGAAATAAAATCTCAGATTAAACTCAACATAAATAATGTGAAGTACATACACAGAAACACAGTACATAAATATGTACAGAAGAACTCAAAATTTAAGCAAACTACCTCTGACTGCCTATTCCCTATCAGGAATAGGTTCTTGAGTTGTGACACTTTGGCAAAGCTCAAAGTTTAGCAGCAAGCAGGAAAGCTAACCAGATGGTGGGATTACCAATAAAAATCATTCTTTCATTGAACAAATACAAAATTCAGCCACATCTTGAATACTGTCCTCGGTTTTGAGTATCATCTCAAAAATATTGTGCAGAGTTAAAAACAAAATATAGCAGAAACAACAACAAGGAAGTTTGACAGTGTGGAATGGCATCCAAATGAAGAATACAAATAGTCCAGAGCTCTCGAGTGTGGAAAAGTGGTAACTAAAGATAGAATAGAGCCCTACAAATTTATGAATGATGTCAAGACCATGCATAGGTGTTAACTGTTCACTGCATCCTATGTTGCAGGTATTTGAAAGCTCAGACTACCAAGTTAGTTAGATTCCAATGCAAAACAAGGAGGCTGCAGTTCTTCAGAAGCAGGAAGACAATTACAATTCCTTGACAAGTGCTTGGAAGTTTATAGAGACCCTGGAGTAGAAAAAAATCGAAGTTCACATAAAAAATTGAAATTTCCTCTTAAAAAGCAATTGGAGACTTAGACACCATTAGGTAGAAGAGTACAGCTTCCCAGGTCTCTCTTCTGTAGAGAAAAATCAACTGTTGATGCAGAGAAAGTACTGGGTCAGACAATCCATCAGTTGGAAACATGTTCTAACTTCTCCCTGAAAAACAACAGTTAAAGTGGAGATTAAAGCAAAGAAGCCAAAGATTTTATTTTTTGTGGTATCAATAACAGTAGATTTTTGTGGTAATCATAAGGGCATAATATCAAAGGAATGTCCCTATAGAGCTTGATTAATGATAAAAAAAGAAAAAAGGAAACTCATGAAGGCTTTCAGGAAAGAATCTATCAGAGTCTTGGTCTTCAAAAGCAGTACCAGGCAAGGAACTGGAGACTATCAGGAAGATTGGTGCTGTGTTGACTCTGAAAATAACACATCACTGATGCGTCAAGCCAATGAAGGGTCTCATTTTAGCTCTTGGAAAGAGGTTCTTGAGAGACTAGAACGGCACAATGCCTGACTCTTGGTTGACGAAGAGTGGAAGGAATCAACTTACAAATACTAAAGGACTTCAAAACATATGTACATCTAGTTTGTAACAACCTTGTGCTACTTTCCTTCGGTGCTGGGCTAAACTGATTGGCAAACTGTATGAGCAGGGATAATACATAAAAATGTATGATCTTTAATCACTATCACTTTGAGATCTGAAACTAAAAGAAGTCACAACTCCTTTAAAAATTGTAAGACCTATTAAATCATTTTTATTCCAAATATACTGTTTATATTAAAGTTTGTTAAGTATTTCTTTATTTTCACCTCAAACATTTAGATCTTCAAATTAGTCTTTATAGTAAGGATTCTAAATTTCAATGTAATTTCAATATTGATTGTTTCAGTTATTTATGCCTGAATGGAATGAAAAAATCATTACCTAATTTTATTAATGAACTGAAAAAAAACCCAAAAAAACAAACAACACCAAAAAAACCCAACAAAGTGCATTAATTATATTTTCAGATTATACTAAATTAAGAGTTGATGCAAAAAGAAAAAAAAAAAGGCAGTGAGGAATGAGACATGCATAAACATCTATAAAACTAAGAAGTTAATTGTAGACTGGAAACAAAGTACCATCAGCCTGCAAACCTGCATATAAGCACCTGTGAGGGTTAATAAATTAAAGCACAGTGATTCATAAAGTGCTTGGAATACAGTAACACTCAGTGGGAATATCTGCTGTAAATGGACAGTATTAGAAGCAATGGAGCTTTTAGTTGCTTATACACAAATTCAATTGATGGAGGAAAAGATTAAAACCCAGGCAATTTTAGCCTCTATAATATATAAATCAATCAAATCAGAGGCCAAAGGAATGAAAATCTCTTTCCATATGGCCAGAACATTTATACAGTTCTGGGCGCCTTATTGTCCAAATGACACCAAGACTTACAGGAATTCAGGGAAGGAAAACCACTTTGATTAGACATATGACCATCACTATCTATGCTGAAAATTTAAAAATTATAATAGGCTTGTAGTAGCTAAGTGGTAGCTGAAAGATTAGGTATACAATTCATGTGGCAAATACTAAAGCTCTTCCGACTTATAGATTAAAGTCTATGTATGCAATTTGTAGGTTTCATTTATTTTTTGATCCCACCTTACCAACATGGGAGATTTTTTTCTCCTCAAGAATTTGCAGAGGAACAAAACTTGAAAATATCTGTGAGAAAAGAAGTGTGAGAACATTTGCAATGGAAGTGAACACCCATTTACCTGGAAAGTACCTTTAAAGCATTCCAAAAGTGGTTCCTTGGGAAATTACAAATGTTCGGTTTTATTGGTGAAGAGGACTAAATCTTTATATTTCTTAATTTGTGGAGACTAAAGAGAAAAAGAAAAGTTACCATATATAACATGAAATCAGTTGCATCGTGGTATTGCCAGGAAATGAGAGAGCTACTGTTACAATGCAGTCCAGAAGGCCCAGGCTTTACCAGGTGTACATTGTAATTTCAGGCTTCAAGAGATTTCACCCATATGAACCCTTGCAAAGCCATTGGTTCTCTGGTACCTTGAATTTATATCTGTAGAAAAACTGCACATTTTTCTCTAAGAGATTTAATTTGGTGAGAAAATAGATATTTCGGCAAAAAGGGTTTTACAAAAAAAATATGCAACTAGTCAGAACCATGACAACAGTTACCAGAACTAACAAGCATTGCTATAAAAGACCTTTGCTACACCCAGCAAGCACAAACTCCATGCAACTTAAGTTAAACACAGAAAATAGGTGTTTAGGTTACTGACAAGAGAAAGAAAAGAATAAGGGAAGAGAGTTTCAGGAAAGAAAGACTAAAGAGATAAAAAGAGCAAGGAAAAAATACAGTTTACCACTCAGAAGATCATATGCTGACAACCTTGAGAATAGGCCAGGGCCAAAATGGAGAACTGAAAGGTGACTTTTTTATAGACCTTGGTCACAGTGGTCACTCCCTCCAGGCAGTACCTTTGGTTCACTGACCACTCCCTGTCCCCTTAGCCAAAGTGAAGAGTGTTGCTGTCAATCACAGGCTCCAGAGGGTGTGGTGTGGATGAGGTACCAGGTGCACCTTATTGATTCACAGGTGCCCCATGTGGCCATCATGCCATGGCTTCTGACTCCAGTGGCCACCTTGGTTGACCATAAGAACACTGCTAAAGTCTTGGCCCCTTCTCCTGTCAACAAGGTGATTCTGAACCAGTAGTAACTGATCTGGTGTCTAACATGTACTAAAATGATCATTATAAAAAAAAAAACGAAACAAAAACAACCTACAAAATATCTATTTAAGTATTATCACTAGTGACAAGGCCTCATTTTTCAAGTGCTCTAAGTAGATATTTAATTACAAGAACCATAATCCAAGTCTGTAAAAGCTGCAGGAACCTGCTGACTTATTTCAGTCCAAAGGGCCGTGTCAGGCAACCACTAAACGTAAGGACCTAAGAGCTTGTTGTGTCCACCCAGATGTACTCAGCATTCCTCTGGAGACTTTTAATACTCATGTTTTCCTAGTCAATGTATATTTCAGCACTTATCTAACCATCTAAAATTTAGACTGCAAGTAGTTCTTTGTGTTAGACTAAATATCTTCAGGTCCTGTGTCTTTTGGAATCAAACTTATTTTTAGTTCTTTGGTCACATACATCTTTAAGTCACTTTTCTGCCTATATCTGTACTCTTTGTTATAACTTTTTGTTGTTACTTGATATGATAAAATTAATTTTTATTTTATCTTATTTTATTTACTGACATGAGAATCAAAATATCTTAAACTTTTCAAGATTATTCTATGTAAGTTTAAAAAAGAAAGACAAAGGTTTTTATTCAGATTCATGTTCCCTAACTGTTCTGTTTGTAAATCAGAGGCTTAATTCTTAGAAAACTCCTCTTCAAAATCCTGAGAAAGTAGTATATATGTTATTTATTTCCACATTACGTTTAGATTAACAAAATATGGTGGTATACTGTCTTCTTAAAACACACACACGGGTTGGAAGACTAACAGATTGTCAGCAAATCAAAAAATGGAGAATTGGGATACAGAGAATAATGATAATCATAAGGTCTTACTCAAATCCAACTAACTGAAACAATGCCAAAGAGATTCTTGGAAAATACAGATAAACAAATACCTCTTTTTTAGCTATTTTCAATATGCCCTTGCTTACAATTGCCTTTTTAAGATATAAATATAAGACCTGCTGGATTTCAGTGGAATAGTAATGACCTAGGTAACTGTACAGAGAAAGTAAAAGCTGCATGCATGTTCTATTTGGTCCCTTGGATTTTATCTCATTTTATCTGAGCAGTAAATCTGTAAAATGGATTAGCCTTCAATTTTAATGTAATATTGTAAAGTACGATAAGATGGTTCGACATGATAAGGTATTATAAAAGTTTAAATAGCTGTTCCTGGGATAACTGTAGTAAGTGTCCAACAACTACATGCCAGTATCTAATTTACTACACAGTTTTTCTTCTAACAAGTGCTTTATAGCTTTAGCAAGTATAAACAGTGGTGAATAGAATGGGTGAAGCTTTATACTTTTCAGATGTTTTAGATATCTACTACATTCAAATTTATTTTTTTTTTTGTATTTCACCACAGATAACTGTGAATACACTTTTTCCATTAGGAATTGTTGTTTACTTAAGCTGAAATAAAGAGAATACCTTCCTGTACTGAAATACCAAGATATAATAAAAACTCTGAAACACCATAGGCTTCTTCAATATTATTTGATGCAAACTAAATTGAAGCAGGATACTATGAAAATTTCACATATTTTCATTTGACTTCTGTATTCAAAGTTATTTTTGGAGTATTATTCAGAATACTGAAAGCATAAGACCTATTTTACTCATATAGATCTTATCTTAGTTCTTTAGAAATACTCAGAATAAATAAGTGGATATATTTTGGCTCTCATTTTTTTATAAACTGTCCCCTGCACTTCTAGTGTCAAAAATCACATATATATTTTTATGGTTATCACTTTAATTGTGTTTTCTTCTATTAAAAGTGTTCAAAATCAATATTCATTCACTAATGATATTTTATATCACCTTCTAGTCACGGGCTTCTGCATTTGTTACAAGTCTTAATGTGCCTAACTGCTTATATGTCCATGTAGTACAAAAATAATTGTTTCTTTATATACACATTTTCTTAACTATTATACATTAAAATCTGCTAATTAAATTATTTCTTATGGTGCTGAACTTAACTTTCATCATGAATAAGTTCCCTTCAACCTTATGGTTTCTGTGCAATTACATGAGTATGCTGTTACAGTTTTAATATTATCCAAGTGCATAAGAAGGTGTTGTTATAAAGGACTTAGGTTGTCAAAATGAGTTTAGCAAGAAGTTTGGGTTCTTTGAATGTCATCTCTACATAACCTTGAACATGACAAATGAGGATTTGAAGAGCATTAATAATGTATGGGAAATGCAATCTATTTTCTGGCTCCACAGTCATAATTAGGTTCTGATAGAGCCGTCTGTACCAATTTACTGAGACTCTTTTATTCAAAAAAGCCCTCTACTTTTCATAGTGTTTATCAGTGATAGTGAGAAGACATCAAGGCCAAGTTTAGAAGTAAAATGATTAGGAAGTTGATATAAGTTAGTTGCCTTTATACCACTTATTGTCACCTTTAGACAGGTAAGGCTAGTCTGCTTCGGACTAAAGCAAGTTATACTATAATTTATGCAGAAAGGAACAGCTTCTACAGGACACATAAGGCCCCCATGAACATATGTATGCTATGGTCCATATAACACAAATAACTAGAAACAAAAGCCATGTAGCTGTGCTAATATTTTAAATATTAGTCTAACAGTCTAATATTTAGACTAAAATCCCTAGTTATGAAGTTGTTTATTATGATGACTGTGATAGTCACCAGAGCTGTGCCCTTTCATTTTATATTAGAATTACTTGTCAGTTTAATGCCCTTATGAAAATACTTCCTAGAAAGTATAATTACATACTGAATTTTTTCTCCCTGTAGTTCTTATGAAATTTTTAATGGTTAAGGCAACTACTATATGAACATACTATAAATGTAGGTGGACCACAAAAGCAGCTATATAATAGATAAATCTTGTTTTCTGGATTTGCTGATAACCCTATTTTACATATGATAAAACACGTGCTATTCAGTGCATTGTACTGAGCTATGGTCCTGCACTGATGGCTTGTGAAAGAGAAGCTGTGACCACTGGAATCCTTGTTCTCAATAGTTCTCTATGATCTGAGCAGGAGTAGCTACCAATCACAATTTTCAACAGAAATATTCTACTAAAAATTAAAAATATTATGTGGATACTTATTTATACCAGTGGCAACACTCTATGGAGGAGAAGGTGTTCCCAGCAGCCTTTGGAAGGAAGCACACCTGGGCAGATACACACTGCAGACTGAGGAAAGGGGAAAAATGTGATGAAGAAGTGGTGGCAGAAAGAAGTTATTGCCTACTGCCTGTAACCTCCCAATGTTTGTTTCCTGTTACCCGACTCAGTAACTATTTATTTTATTTGTCAATATATTAATTTTCCCCAAATCAAGTATCTTTTGCCCGTGGCAGTGATCAGGAAAACAAACTCAGTTTTTATCTAAACACATGAACTTTTTTGTTTCTGTTCTTTCTATTATTCTCTGCTGTCCTGCTAAAGATGGAGGGAGAGTCAGTGAGCAGCTGAGTCTGAGTCTGGCTGCTAGTCAAGGGTAACTCACTGGAAATGTAAACAAAATATATATTTGGCTCTGGTTCTGTATATTGTGTATACATGCATTGAATATGTATATATGTGTGTATATTTCTGCTAAAACTGGTTTACCCACTATCACTTGGAATTTGATCCCCATCGTAGAGTCATGGTGTCAGCATTTGTTTTTTGCATTATTACCTCTTATCCTATTGATGGATCTGGAAAATAAAATTCAGTCTATTGTTAATACTAGGTTGTATCACAACTTTGATGCATTTTGGCTATACAGTAAATGATGTCATTTCCTCTCTAGTGATTTTCAGCATTACTAACTCCAAGGCTTAAAAATCATTAGTCATCTATTTCCCCTTTCCTCAGAGAAGTCATAGCATTAGATTAAAATACATTAACTTTACAAAGAAGTTGACTTGCTCTTTTTCTTGGTTTTCTGGTTTTAGTTTGTGGTATTTTTGTCTTTATGAAATGACATCTGAAATACTGGTGTGCACAATTTAAGGCTTTTTTTCCTTAACTGTATGAAAAATATAATTTTTTTCTCATTACAATAAAAACTGACATCTCAGGCAGTTGCTAATGGTGTTCATTAAAGCTTTGAGTATTTCATGTTCAAATACTAAATTCATTGTGTGTATATTTATATCCATAGTTATTTGCTGTTTTTTAAGCATCCAAATATATGTTTGGATATATATTCAGAAGTATGAATATGTAAGTACATGTGTATACATTAAGACATTAAATAGTGCACACAAATGAAATTAGGACCTCAGCAGGCAGAATGTATATTCCCTTCACAGCTGAAAATCCACTTTGCAGATGTTAAGGAATTATAGTGGAAAGATCCATGACATTCAAAGAAGTACCTCCCTGTCTTCCATGCCGGGTAACACTTTTCAGTTTTACTTATCTCCTCTGGATGTATGTTCAGATAATTTTACAACAACCACACATTGATATTGTACATGAGGATCTGAATATGACACATTGATTTTATTCACTGTGAGGATGGAGATTACAAAGCATTGTTAGATAGGGAATACTTGCTAAATGCATGTGCAATCAGTGTCTTGTCCTGTGCAACGTATAGGATGGTAGAAATTATGTGGTCTGTATGAGTCCTGAACAAAGAAGTGTCAGATAATAACCACAATGGAGCACTGAGCTCTCAGGATTGATGTCGTATTGTTATCAGACTCCTTAAATAAAGAAGCTGAAGGCTACTCCAAAACTTCAGAAATATTATTTATTTTAATGTAATTTAGTCAATATTCACAGTAAAAGAAAAAGGTGTCTGCAACAACTTGTGAGTCTGCTTTTGAAGTAGTAGTTGCACAAGTTAAGTCTTCTATTTCTTCACTTTGTTACATGCCAGAGGAATGAGCTACTTCTCAGTTATGTGGATAAAAAAAGACTGAATACCTGTGAATATCTGTATTTTTCTGTGCTGGCAGATGGAAGCCAGGTGACATACCTTAGACTCCTTTAAAAGGCCAGAGGTACAAGTTTAGGCAGCTGAACTGGCCCAAGGGATGGCACTGATAAGGGACTTGACGCAGCAGATGCTCTGTGACGCCTGATATGCTCTGGGTTTACTGCATGACTTCCAGCTGCTGGAAGTGCTGCTCCAGTTGGAAATATTCCTGTATGCTTCCTGTGTCGTATTTGCTAGTTGTGGAGGGTGTCTCCACTAACTTCCAAACTGGCAGCTCAAACAACCTGAAACACCTACTCACAAGCCCCTGGGCTGAAATAAATTTTAATATTAAGACATCCATCTATGTTTAGAAGTCTAGATATATGTTTGATGTTTAGATTTTCTAGTTAGTGCTTTGCTGACATTGAGGGAGAAATTCAGCTGACAAACCACAATATTGAGTTGTATGTGTATAGAGTGACTAGTCATGCATAGAGGGAGTGACCAGATGAATGAGTGAATGTAATACAAACTGGAAACTACAAAGCATGAAATGCTGATCTGTTTAGGAAAAAGTTTTCATGACAAATGTAGGAGAGAGCAGTACTGATAATCGAAGTGTATTATTTTGGGTTTGTCTTGGCAAAGAACAGTAAAGAAATATCACAATTTCTGTAAGAGGAATAATATATTTTATTATGGGATTATTTTAAAGTTGTAAATTCTATGATCTTTAAAAGTTCTAATAAAATTGCAGGTGTTAAAAGAACTAATTTAAACAAAAAGATTCAGAAGCGAAACTTTCAATATTTTCTCCACAAAATGGAACTCAAACTGAAATCGTAGATACTTTTGTATTTCTGAAGTTTTACGCTATGAAATATTTGATGAAAAAACTCTTTCACTGAGATTCTGCGATGTGAGGCCGTATTAGAAATTGGGAAAGGAAGTCTGTTGAAAAATATCATAAACAAAAAAGTAGTAAAAGTATAACCTAAGGTATATCAAAAAAGTATTTCAAGATGATATTAAACAGCTGAAGAGTTAAAAAAAAAAAAAAAAAGAAAAATGAAAAAAAAAGAAAAAGATAAAGATAAAACAGGAAAAGGAAAATGAGATCACCCACTTTGAAAATATCAATCTTTAATCTGGCATCAGCAGTGGAAGCTGGACAAACATGCTTTCAAAGATAGTTCATTACCCTTTTTACTTTAGGAGAGAAAGAGGAAAACAGCATCAGAGTTTGAGAAAAATTCCTAGAACTGAAATTTTGACATCTCCCTTCTCTACATACTGACTAAAGTGAAAAGCTTTGGACTGAGTTTCACTAAACCCAGCTGCCTCAGCAGTAAAAAACTAAACTGAAAGGAAAGAATTAGACAAACTGTGTTTGTCTACTACATAATAAACAACTCTGAGTTCAGAGTGCCTCTGAAAGCTGTACTTAAAGACAAGACTGATTTCTTTATTTTCAGATCTGTGTCACCTTGACTCACTACTAAGGTGAAAATAACCCTTTCCTAAGGGGTGACATAAGTTTACATGTAGGTGGAGTGAGGAGCCAGAAGCATTGACAGATGTTGCTTGTGACATTCCAGTCAATTTAATTATGAAAACATTTGTCATTGCCAGCTGAGGAAGAATAAAAATCAGTGACCACAAAGGTGATCGCATTAGTCACCTCTATTATTAAAGGTACCATTTAAATCACATTGAAGGAAAAGAATCAAGTGAGTTGAAAGGAAATGAGACCATGGCATAACCAATCCTAGTAAATAACCTACTCTGTTCTTTTATAAATTGTTGTGGGTGTTTAAGTAACCAGCAAGGAAGATCATGTGCAACACGGTTGCTATTACAAAAGCTAGTTGATCTATTCCATTATTGCTATTCTGTGTTTTGCTGCTTGCAATTATAGTGTTCTATTTCTGTGTGAACCTTTCATTAATCTCCAGCTAGCCTGTCAAAAATATGGTGGATATGAAAAAACTGTACTTTTATCTTTTTATACTTTTTTTTTTTTTAAGTAACAATATACTCAGAGGATCCAGTCAGCCTACAGCTCATACTAAACAGTGATTTAGTAATTATTGGCAGATCAGCTAAACTGCAAGCTTTACTTTGAACTATATTTGACCAGATACTCTATTACAGTAAATGTATTTTCCAGTCAAACATATTGAAACTGGATTTCTTCCTTGCTTTAAAAATGATAGCTATGATAAGAATGCATCTGGCAGCAGAAGCTTAAATGGTTCAATTTAGGTGTTGTACAGACATGCCAGTTAGTCCTTGGTGTCTTCTTTATATGTTATATGTATAAATTCTTTTTGGTTTTTCTTTTCAGATGGGCTTACATGTCACTACTGAGTTTTGACTAGATTGACAACTTGCAGTAAAACAATGAAGGTGCTTTTCCTATTTATCTGCTTACTTTTTTTTTTTTTTGTAATAAATGTAAACTGAGTGTCTTGAAAGCTAATTTTCAGATCTCTGTGTTAATAAAGTGCCTTAAAATTATTTAGAGATAATAAAATTTATGCTTTTATTTTTTGCAGGCTTATCTTAACACTTATTTGTTAGTTTTTGTGGGGTTTTTTTGGTTGGTTGGTTGGGGTTTTTTTGTTTGTTTATTGTTTTTGTTTTGTTTTGTTTTGTTTTGTTTTGTTTTGTTTTGTTTTTTTCCTTAGCTCTTGGAAGCCAATATTTAAACTTTAAGAATAAAGGTATATCTTTCAGGTGTACTAAATTTATTTTCCATTTCACTGCCTCACATACAAATGTTTCTTAAGTGAAGTTTCTTAAGTTTCTTATCACCTGTACTGTGATAAGTTACCAAAACTGATATAAGACTGAGGTGCCTGGACCCTGTCCTGCCACAGTGTTAGGAATATTATGGTTGCCTATTCAATGCTCAGGTGGATTTAGGGAACAGAGTCAGAAAAGCTAGAAAATGGGGCAGTTACCCACATACTTAGTGCACCAAAGGGCAACATGAGGAAAAATGAGTAAACTTTTACTTACACCTCTTTCCTTGATACAAAGTACATCCACAAAAGCAATTCTGAAGTGCACCTATTATATTAATCAAATGCACCTACCCCTTGAGCTACACTCACATCAGTCCAGAGGATGTGAATATGAATGTCTATTGGGGAGTCATGTAACAGGGAAGGTACATTTTTTGTATGACAGAAGCTGTCTCATTTTGAACATGTTACAAGGAACCCTTGTGTTTCAACTGCTTGACAAATGCACTACTGGTATGACCAGGACGCTGTCTAACTTGGCCATTTTCCTATGAAAAGTTGTCCACTAGTTCTCAGGAAATGTAAATGATTCAGGCACTTCCTCTTCAAGCTGAATTTTAACCTGATATAGTGCAGACATAAATACACAGAAAATGTCAATTTTTCCGCTGAGAAAAGTTTACGCACCTGTGAATCAGCTATAGAGCTCCAGAACCATTACTGACAGTGTGTAGCACTGAGTCACCATCTTCTTCACAAGAAAGAAACACCTCAGTAACACGGAAAGGTAATGGAAAAGTCATGAGTGGAATTTGCAGCAATTGAAGCCTAAACTTATTCTCTAACTTCTGAGGCATGGTTCCTTTATGATAATGATGCTATTGTAAGAGCAGATTCTCTGTTCATATGCAGAGATAAGCACATATCCAGTCTGAATGCAGAAACCAATGAAAAGACTCTCAGGGGGTTCATTGAGTTCTAGCTCCATTTTAATGCACATTTCAATGGATATCACAGTTTAAAGTTGTGTTTCAGGCAGCACAAATCATGCTATAGTGTTAGAAATTGTTTCAGCTCATGATGAGGCAGTTAATAAGCCTTGAAGGCTATAAGATGTACTCAGAAGAATCAAAGCAATGATACTTAGCTGAGTCATCAGAGAAGACTTCTTCCCTCATCTATTCTGGCATCTGTTAAATGAAGATATTTCAATCTGTTCTATTAATGACTGATTAATGATCTATGGCATTTCTCTACCTGCTGAAAATATGTCCATGGAGTCATAAACCTTCTCATGACTGCTTGTTTTATTTTATTATACCATCCCAAAAGACCTCTGTATGCTGCACATAGAAAATATCTACCTCAATTTTTTGCAGCCTCTAGCAATATCATCATTGTCTTTGTCATTCTCTCTCATATTTGTCACATACTATTTTATTTTTATTTCCATGTTCTATTACTTTGTAATCTCACAGTTCGGTGGATTTTTGTACTTTGACCTCTGATTAATTTTTATGACCTAATTCCCGTTCAGTACTCTTTCTGAGAAATCACTGTACATGGTAGATTACACAGAAAATATTTATTCCAACAATATTTCCCATACACTGCATAGATTTAAGTACACAATAACTAGTCCTTTCTCACTCCTATTAGAAAAAATATTTCTCCATCTAAAATGACAAATCTAGTACTATATTCCCTCAATAAACACAGAAGGATGGAAAACCAAACCAAACATCTAAAACCCTGTCTAAGTTTCTTTAAAATTTTTATGGGGTTTTCCAAGATAAACAAATAAACTGTTGCTATATTTTTAAAAGAAAGGCCTAGAACAACAGTTTTTGCTTTTTTTCCTCATTTTTTTCCTAAGAAAATTAGATTTAAGAGAGGGAATATGTAAGAATTTGACACACTGGGCATTTCGAGTCTAACTTCTTGTTTTCCTCACAGATAAAAACATGAGAAAATTATTTGAAGGCTCTTTGGAAATGAAAAATTCAGCTCCCAACTCTATTTTTGACTTATGTGACACTCTAAATGAAGTCAGGATTTAACAGAATGAGGTCTTTTGAAGATCTAGGAGCAATTGAATTACAATATAGCAAATAATGTACTTAATAGGAAAGCAATCTCGATTAGGTAACACATTTGTCAACTCAACAGTCTTTGTCATGGCAGAACTAATCATGAATCCACATTCACTTGCACTGCCACTGGCACTAATCCAATGTATGATACCATAGCCATTTATTCCTTATTTATACATATTTGGGGAGGCAGAGAGGTACAGACTGTAGGTAGGTGATGTCCATACTTCAGATTCGCTTTTCATTTGTCTGCGCATTGTTAAATACTGTGAAGAAAAGAGTCAGTGAAGAAAAATCACCAGTTTGGTGAGTTTTTCAAGTGAATCTAGACAAAGAGTTGTAATTGGAGATTTTAAATGGTTTAGA